>CAUYQV010077309.1:0-12912 GCA_963574575.1 Galagoides demidoff
TTTTTTTATTTTTGAGACGGAGCCTCAAGCTATCCCCCTGGGTAGAGTGCCATGGCATCACAGCTCATAGCAACCTCCAACTCCTGGGCTCAAGCAAGTCTCCTGCCTCCGCCTCCCAAGTAGCTGGGACCACAGGCGCCCCCCACAACCATTTTTTGGTTGCAGCCATCATTGTTTGGCGGGCCCGGGCTGGGGATTTGAACCCGCCACCTTAGGTGTACGTGGCTGGTGCCTTAGCCAATTGAGCCACAGGCACCAAGCCTATATCCTTGTTTTTCTTGATAGTTTTAACACCTGTATGGTGGACACGTATCTCTGTATAATAACATGCTTTTCTCTACTTGGAAACCTTGTGAAAACAGAACCATAGGATAAGGATTATTATAATTATTATGTGTCCAATATAATGCTTGTGATTTTACATCTTTTATGTCTTTATCAAGTTAGTCATTTTCAGTTGTGTATGTAGTCTATGCTATGAATATATGAATAAAATGCATTTCTACATTTTTCTTTTGAGCATTTTGTTTATTTTCCTTGTTTTTGGCAGTTGCAAGAATTACTACCGTAGAGATACCTACCGTGTTTTCTGGTTTATATGCACTTGTCTACCTAGAGTATATATTGATTGAATAAATTTGTTTTCTACAAGGCCACACAAGTTTAAATTTATTGTATAATGTTGCATTAATTTGCTAGGGCTCTCACAAAAAATACCAGAGACTGGGAGCCTTAAATAACAGATTTTTATTTTCTCATATTTCAGGAAGTGGGATGCTTAGGATTGAGGTATTGACAGATTTGTTTTTCCTGAGGCCTCGCTCCTTGGCCTCCAGATGGTTGCCTTCTTGCTGTGCCTCAAATGGCCTTTCCTATGTGTGGGTGCATTCATAGTGTTCCTTCTTATAAAGATATCAATCAGGCTCGGTGCCTGTAGCTCAAGTGGCTAAGGTGCCAGCTACATTACACCTAAGGTGGCGGGTTCGAATCCAGCCCGGGCCCGCCAAACAACAATGATGGCTGCAACCAAAAAATAGCCAGGTGTTGTGGCGGACGCCTGTGGTCCCAGCTACTTGGGAGGCTGAGGCAGGAGACTCGCTTGAGCCCAGGAGTTGGAGGTTGCTGTGAGCTGTGATGCCACAGCACTCTACCCAGGGGGATAGTTTGAGGCTCTGTCTCAAGAATAAATAAATAAATAAATAAAGACACCAATCATATTGCATTAGAGCCCAACTTTACTACCTGGTTTTCACCTTAATTTCCTCCATAGAGTCCCTATCACCATATATAGTCACACTGAGGAATATGATTTTAACATAAGAATTTTGGCGAAACACAATTCAGTCCATAAATGCCAAACTATTCTCCAAAATACTTTTCCCAATCTATATATATACTAGTGGTGGTTTATGCTATTCACTAATTACTTCAGTTCTTACAACACTTGAAAGTGTCAGAGTTACTGAATTTTGCAAACCTCATTAATTTTGTTTTAATTTGCACTTTTCTTACTGCCAAAAAGCTAAATGGACTTTTTTTCTTTTTCTTTAGATGTTTGTCTGTCTTTTGTAATTTAAATCTGTAATGACTATATAAAAGTTTTTTAGTCTTTGATTTGAGCTCTTTCCTTAATTTGTAGAACTTCTTAAATATATTTATTCCTGTATACCAGCTCTGTCAATTATAGAAGGTTCTTTTTTTTTTTGCAGTTTTTGGCTGGGGCTGGTTTTGAACCCAGCACCTCCTGCATATGGGGCTGGCACTCTCCTTTGAGCCACAGGTGCTGCCCATATCTTCTTAAGGATGTGCTTATCATTCCAATTTTATATTTTATAAGAGAAGACAGTTATTTTGATATAGTTGATGTACATGTTGTGATACCTTTTTGTGTTTGGTTTCAGAAATTCTACTCTATCCCATTACAAATACATTTTTTCCATGACCTCTGAAGAGATATAATTATTTTCTTTCCATTTAAGCTTTATTCATATGAAACTAACTCTTTGCATGATTAAAAGCAGAAGTGAAAAATAACATTTTGCTAATTGGATATCTATTAATCCAGGCATTTTTTTTAAGTGGCCATTTTCCACTATCCTGTAACACCACCACAGCTACAAATCAAGAATCTAAACATCTGCATATCAGCTTACAAGTTTTATTCTGCCATTTTAAAATGGAATTATATGCCACTATTCCAGTAATAATTATTATAAGCACCTCACTTTATCACCCCCAAACATCCATGTTTTAGTATGATCTCTTAGTCATTTTACCTTGCAACACCTGCAAGAATGCCAAGCTAATCATTAATACTCTCAACAATCAATTTCTGTTATTTAATTTTTATTTTTAAATTTCAGCCAATAATGAAACATAGAAAGTTATTTGGTTAATTTTTATTTCTCATATTATTATTTATTATTATTTCAAGGAATAGACTCACTCTGTCACCCTGCGTAGAGTGCTTAGGCGTCATAGCTCACAGAAAACTCAGATTCTTGGACACAAGTAATCCCCTTGTCTCAGCCTCTGGAGTAGTGTTTTGAATTTTATTTACTTAGTTTCTCTTATTTGAGAATCGCCTCCAAACTTTGTTCTTAGCAGTCTCCATATAGAAAACATTGAGAAAAACAAAATTAAGGGCTCCGCACCTGTGGTTCAACCTGCTAAGGCGCCAGCCACATACACCTGAGCTGGCGGGTTTGAATCCAGCCTGGGCCGGCCAAACAACTACGGCTGCAACCAAAAAAAAAAAAAAAAAAATAGCCGGGCGTTGTGGCAGGCGCCTGTAATGCCAGGTACTTGGGAGGTGGAGGCTCTCGCTTGAGCCTAGAAGTTGGAGGTTGCTGTGAGCTGTGATGTTACAGAACTCTACCCTAAAAGAGTATACACGATAGGCTTATACTGATCCTAGTTCGATGTGATTTTTTTCTTGTCTCCCGGCCCGTCCCCGCCCCCCCCACCGCCCCCTGCTGGACCCACTTGGCTAATGCCTCAGGGGTTCTCGGGGAGAGGGGAGGGAGCCTCAGAGCCTAATCGCTCAGCAGCCCCTAGCATGGTAAGAACTCATTACCCAGAATACTGTGCGCGAGCGCCTCCGCGGCCTTAAACCAATGAGGACCCAGTAGAGAATCGTTTCCGCGAGTGCGCAGTTCGTCGGGGCGAGACTTCCGGCGTCTTCCAGTAGGTGGTCATTTTGGCTGCTTTTGATTGTATCTGTAAGACTGGAGGCTCCTAGTGGTTGGCCCCGGCCCCAGTAACTAGATCCGGAAAGCGAAAGAGGCGGCCTTGGAGGAGCCGCTCTAGGATTCTGTCTGAACGTCACCGGGGTGATTTGCTTCGGGACGCCCCTCCCGGATCTCCGACGTCGTTATCTGCCCATGGGCTGCTATGGCTGCGAATGAGCTGGTGAATCCGCCACAGGTTAGTGTTGTATTTCCTGACCCTCCCCTAAATTATAAAGTCCCTGACCAGATCGCTGTACTTCAGGCCCTTTTCTAGAACAGTGAGGCGCTGGTGAGGGAGGGGGTGTTCCAGTCTGAGGGCCGATGTGCTGAAGGGGGCAGAAGTTGCAGATAGTGGGAACTGGACTCTCAAACTTTTGGAAGTGCCCCGGAGCAGGGACCATGTGGGAAACCTGGGGCTCTACTCGTATCTAAAGAGAATATGAGAATCACGCCTTTTGTGACAGACTAAACTGCGGAGCCTTCTTCGGTCTGAGCCTTTTAGGAGCCACGGAGGGTTGGCCGCCCAGTGGAGAACAGACTGGGTTAGGGGATGATAACAGGGGAAGCGAGACCAGTAAGGAAGCCACTGTAATAGACTTCAAGATAATTATGGTGGATTCTGAACCAAACGATGGCAGATGAGACACAAATAGTAATGTTGATAGATCTTAAAGCCAGCAGGATTTTTTTTTTTTAAGACAGAGTCTCAAGCTGTCGCCCTGGGTAGAGTGCCGTGGCGTCGCAGCTCACAGCAACCTCAAACTCCTGGGCTTAAGCGAGTCTCTTGCCTTAGCCTCCCAAGTAGCTGGGACTACAGCCACTCGCCACAACGCCTGGCTAATTTTTTTTTTCGTTGTTGTTGTTGTTGTTGTTGCAGTTGTCATTGTTACCTTAGTTGGCCTGGGCTGGGTTTGAACTCTCCAGCCTTGGTGGGCGCCCTACCCACTAAGCTACGAGCGCTGCCAGCCAGTAGGATTTATTTATGTATTATTTGTGCTTGTGAGCAAATGCGGGAGTGAAGTATGATGCCAAATTCTATTGACCTGAACATCTGAAAGAATTGAGAAGGGCATCTGGTGAGGCAGCAGGTTTCAGGGAGAGACTGGGAATTAAAATGTCATTCGAAAATGTCCCAGAGTGCAGTTACATGAGCAGCTGGAATCAAGTAGGGAATTCAGGGGAGGGGCCTAGCTCAGTGATGTACGTGTATAAATGATGACAGACTGTGGCATTTAAGATTTTACTTTGAGATGAAGGAAAGGAGGGCTGAAGTTGGAGGGTGGATTTGGGGTAGAGGGGAAGGCCTTGGGGGTTCCAAGGATTCCTCTTGTGGAAGGAGGAAGGAGCCCCACATAGGATGGATTTGAGGCTGGAGGGCTGTGTGTCTCACCATTCTGAAGACCTAGCAGATTGTTCAGTTCCTGTGGAGCCAGGAAAAGGTCAGTGAGACTAGTGGAGCAGCCCAGGCCCAACAAGGGCACTGGTGCCTCTGCTCTCCCAGAAAAATAGAAGTTTAAATTGTATAGATTTAGTAAATTAAATTTATGCAAGCAATTAGCAACTGATTGAAATGACAGTATGCTTCTATGCTCTAATAAAAGTATATATACTGTATTTCTTGGCATGCACTTCCTGGCAAAGAATTTCTAAAATCTTTGTAATTTCCTAGGAGAAAGGTGTCTTGTTATTCATTACAAGCCCTTTTCAATAATGTAGCCACATACTACATAATGATATCAACTGCATATACCATTTTTTTTTTTTGAGATAGAGTCTCACTATGTCTCCCTCAGTAGAGTCCTGCAGCATCACAGCTCACAGCAACCTCAAACTCCTGGGCTTAAGCAATTCTCTTGCCTCAGCCTCCTACAGGCGCCTGCCACAACGCCCAGCTATTTTTTGTTGCAGTTTGGCTGGGGCCGGGTTTGAGCCCGCCACCCTTGGTATATGGGGCCGGCACCCTACCCACTGAGCCACAGGTGCCACCCGATACACAGATATTTAATATTATGTTTAAATTGCCTGTGGTATTCAGTACAGTAACATGCTGTATGTATTTGCAGCTTATGAGCAGTGGGCACATAGTCGAGGTGTGTAGTAGGCTGTCCCATCTATTAATAGGTTTGTGTTAACGTGTTCTATGATTTGGGCACAATGATGAAATTGCCTAATTATGCATTTCTCAGAATATAGCCCCCCTTATCCTCTATTCCAAGAACTCCAATGGATGCCTGAAACTAGATAGTACAGGATTCTGTACTATCTATGCATGCATACTTACAGTAAAGTTCACTTTATAAATTAGTCACAGCATATTAATAGTAACTAATAATATAGAACAATTATAAATTATATAAATGTGGTGTCTCTTTTCCTCTCAGAATATTTTATGTTTTGTACTCACCCTTCTTACAAGAGGTGGAACTGAATGGCACCAGATTTCTTTACACTACTTAAAATAGTACACAATTTAAAACTAATGAACTTTGGGCTCTGCACCTGTAGCTCAGTGGTTAGGGCCACATACACTGGGGCTGGTGGGTTTTAACCCAGTCCAGGCCTGCTAAACAACAATGATAACTACAACAAAAAAAATAGCCAGGCATTGTGGTAGGCACCTGTAAGTGCCAGCTACTTGGGAGGCTGAGGCCAGAGAATGGCTTAAGCCTAAGAGTTTGAGGTTGCTGTGAGCTGTGATGCCAAGACACTCTGCTGATGGCAACATACTAAGATTCTGTCTCAAAAATAAATAAATCTTATGAATTGTTTATTACTGGTATTTTTCATTTAATATTTCTCACCGAGGTTATGTGGGGTAAAGGGAAGCTACCTCTTTTCCCTAATGTTCACCCCATAATTAAGGCAGATTAACAGGAAGAGGTTTATCATGCATACAAAGAGAATCATGGAGTGATTACCCACTCTCCCAGTGGGATCCAGATATTTTTATATCATCTTTTTAGAGGGGAGTGAAGATAAGCAATATAAGTAATTCTGTTTGGGGGCAATAATGGTTGCTAGGGAAGATGAATTAATGGAAGTAGATTGACTTGTAACTAATTCTGTACAAATTAAACTGAGAGGTATTTAAAATTCTTTGGGCCAGGTCTGATTGCATTTTGGTTTATATTTTTCTTCAATACATTGAGATAATAGGGGAAGGGAAGTCCATTCTTTTTGATGGGTCAGTCCCATTTATGCAGAAAGAGGGAAAACTTTCCAATGCCTATTGGTCTCAAAGGGCCTTTAGTTCAAAATTTTTTATACCAAGGAGACATATTTTGGAGTGAAATTTCCTGAGCTCCTGAATTGACTGTGGGTAACTGAAACTACAGATAGTAAAACCACAGATAAAGGAGACCACTGTGCTTGGGTTTTATGAGATGGCTTAGGGTGAGAAGACTTGGAATGGGGTCTCTAGATAGCCTCAAAGTGGAGCTGGTCACTGAATATACCAAGTGATTATAAGATTTGAACTTTTAGCCCTACTTCTGGCCTCCAGGGAGAAGAGGGGAACTGGAGATTAGGTTAGATAAAATCTTGAACAATGAGATTCAGGAAACTTGCAAATTGTGAACACTTGGAAATGTGATTTATCCACAGAGGGCATGGAAGCACCCTGCCATCCCCTTCTCCCAGTCTTGCTATATACATCTCTTAACATTTGGCAGTTCCTGAGTTGTATCCTTTATATTACAATAAACCAGTAGACATAAGTATTTGCCTGAGTTCTGTGAGTAGTTCTAGTTAATGATGGAACCTAAGGTCTTGGCAACTCCCAAATTTGTAGCCAAGTTGGACAGAATTACAGTGACCTACATATTGACTAGCAATTGGCATGTGAAGTAAGGGTAGTTTTGTATGACTGAGCCTTTAAATCTGTTGGTTCAGATGCTAACTCCAGGTAGTTAGTACCAGAATAGAATTGAATTATAAGATACCCACTTGTTATGAAAGAATCAGAGAATTGGTGTTGGAAAAGACACTACATATTTTAGTGTCAGAAAGAGAATCATAGAAATTTCTAATTTTTAATGAAGAATCACATTTGCACAAAGCCTCAAATGACAGGTCAGAAACACCCAAATTTTCAAAATCTTTTATAGAAATTTTAATCCTGTGGTTAGTAATAGCTAAATCTTAGCATTGGACATACAGTAATGAGTTTGATGCCTATGACAACACTATAAGGTGGCTACTATAAGTGTTTCCACTTCATAGATGAAGATACTCTCAGGTTAGGTCTTTCTCCAGTGTGACACAATGACAAGAGGTATGTTGAGGACTGTGGATCTGAGGCTATATACATGTCAGCCTGCGGTCACCCTTCTCTAGGACAAAATGGGGAAATGAGTCTTGCCTTTGTAAATACCACCATGATCACCTTTATCTCATAGCCTCCATCTTCCCACAGAGTCCCATGGCCACAAAAGGGAATTTGGAACCATCACAGGTAAGTCAAAGAAGTTCCAGGTTCTCACCAACCCTGATCCTTTCACCATGGATCCTAGTGATACAAGTGATACTGGTATCTTGGGACTCTTTGTCTTTAGTCCTTGGGCCCTGGAGTCACATCTGGCCTAGCATCCTTAATCATAGACAGCAGTCTTAAAGAGATGCGTCCATTTCTACTAGGATGAAATGATGAAAGGTTTCCTGAGCACAGGAATCACATGTCAAAATGCCCACAGGTGAGAATCATGTGGGCATGTTTAGGGAATTGCAAGTCTCCATTATATTTGCTGAGGACAAAGAAGAAAAGGCAGGAGTCCATCCTGGAGGGACAGGTTGAGGAGCAAAGGCCTCTATTGAGGGCAGTGGGAAGTGTGGAAGGGTGTGGAGCAGAAGAGGGAAGTGATATGACTCAGGTCTAAACAAACTCCTCTGTTAGTTAAGTGGGTAACAGTGGGGTGAGCATGGAAATCACTGTGACATTCTGGGTATTAATGATAGCTGGATCAGAGCAGTAGCTATGAAGTTGGGAGGAGATGGTATTTCTCATACTGTTCTGTAAATAGGGACAATTTTCTGTTGGGCATGGTGAGAGAGAGAAGTCAGGAATGACCTCAAGATTTTTGGCTTTAGCAGGTGAAAGTGTGGAAGTGACATGTACTGAAGTGGAAAATGAATGGTTAGGTTAGGAGTAACAAAAGTTACTATAGTGAGATTTCTCTTTATTTTTAATCTTTTAACTTTTTTTATTAAACTATTAGGTTCACGGTAAAATTGAGAGGAAAATACAGGGATTTCCCAGATTCCCCTATCCCTACATATACATACTCCTCCTCATTCTTAATATCCCCACCAGAGCGTAGTCCATTTATTATAATTTTTTTTGTTTTTTTGAGACAGAATCTCACTCTGTTGCCCTCAGTAGAGTACCATGGTGTCATAGCTCACAGCAATCTCAAACTCTTGAGCTCAAGAGATTTCTTGTCCGCCTCTTAAGGAGCTGGGACTATAGGCGCCCAGCACAATACCCAGCTATTTTTACAGACAGGGTCTTACTCTTGGCTCAGACTGGTCTCAAACTCCTGAGCTCAAGCAATCCACCCACCTCAGCCTCCCAGAGTGTTAGGATTATAGTCATGAGCCACTGCACCCAGTCTCATTTATTATAATTGACAAACTTGTTTTTGTCCTGCCAAACACATGGCTGGAGTCACCCCAGATCCACAAAGGACTATCTGAAACCTCCAGAGTGGTCAAGGTACTCTGTGATTTTAAGTCAGCATGCAAAAAGTGTGTGTGTGTTTGTGTGGGTGGGGTCTGTAGGACACTACAAACCCACATTGACACATTATAATAACCCAAAGTTCATCATTTACCTTAGGGTTCACTCTTGTTGCGTATAATATGGGTTAGATAAATATATAAAGACATGTCTATCATTATAGTATCCTGCAGAGTATTTTTGTTGCCCTAAAAATTCTCTGCACTCCACCTATTTATCCTTCCCATCCTCCACCCAACCCAAGCAACCACTGATCTTTTTATTGTCTCCATAGTTTTGACTCTCCTGGAATGTCATATAGTTGGAATCATACAATATACAGCCTTTTCAGATTGGCTTCTTTCATTTAGTAATATATATTTAAAGTTTTTATGGGTTGACAGCTCATTTCTTTTTAGCACTAAGTAATGTTTCACTGTCTGGATTACCAGTCAGGTATCCATTTATCTGCTAAAGGATATCTTGGTTGTTTCCAAGTTTTTGCAATTATGAATATAGCGGTTGTAAGCATCCATGTCCAGATTTTGTGTGGACAAAAGTTTTTAACTCCTTTTGGTAAAAAACCAAAGAGTACCATTGCTGAATCTTACAGTAAGGATGTGCTCAGTTTTATAAGACACTGGGAAACTGTCTAATTGACTTTCCATTTTGCACCTATACAAGTAGTGAATAAGAGTTCCTGTTGCTCTACATCCTGGTCTGCTGGAAGCACAAGGGTACTTTTTCTGGTATTTATCATGAGAACGTGGTCAATTTCCTAAAGGATAATATTGCAAGATTGTAGGGCCACCACATCACTGAATTCCCTGGAATTATCCACACAGCCTCCAGCAGTTTGTGAATTTTAGTTCAGATTTTCTTTTTTTTTTTTTTTGACAGAGCCTCAAGCTATCCCCCTGGGTAGAGTGCGTGGCTTCACAGCTCACAGCAACCTCCAACTCCTGGCTCAAGCGAGTCTCCTGCCTCCACCTCCCAAGTAGCTGGGACCACAGGCGCCCACCACAACACCTGGCTATTTTTTGGTTGCAGCCATCATTGTTGTTTGGCGGTCCGGGCTGGATTCAAATCCACCACCTTAGATGTATGTGGTTGGCGCCTTAGCCACCTGAGTCACAGGCGCCAAGCCAGTTCAGATTTTCTTAATCTGGCACTGGTTCCCTTGGTTTCTTTTCACGTGTCTCTATTTCAGTAAGCCTTGACCCCTTACTTAATTTATTAACTAAATTTATTTAATTTATTAAATTAAATTAATTAAAAAATAAATTAAATCAATAAATTTAATAAATAAATTAATTTATTAATTAAATTAATAATTTAAAATAACTAAATTAAACATTTAAATTAATTTATTTATTTTGAGGCAGAGTCTCAAGCTGTCGCCCTGCGTAGAGGGCTGTGGCATCACAGCTCACAGCAACCTCAAACTCTTGGGCTTAGGTGATTCTCTTGCCTCAGTCTCCCAGGTGGCTGGGAATACAGGCACTCACCACAGCACTTTTTGTTGCAGTTGTCATTGTTGTTTAGCCGGCCTGGGCCGGGCTTCAACCCACCAGCCTCAGTGCATGTGGCTGGAGCCATAACCACTGTGCTATGGACACTGAGCCTATTTACTTGTCTTTCTCCAATCTTGGGGGCAGTAGTTTGTCTTGTGTTCTTACCTTTTTTATGGATCCTAGAAAAGCTGTTCATTTTTTAGTCAGTTCAACTATTTACTTGTAGTCATGAGGGAATGGCAACATCAAGCTCCTTACATGCAGAACAGGAAACCGGAAGTCCAGGAGTTAGGTTTTTCATGACATGGAGTCTCATGTTTGGAGTCATGTGATGTCAAGTGCACAGCAAGAGACAGACATTGGACGTTCAAGGAAGTGATTCAGGTGAAAGCTACCCACCTGCTGATAGCTGACACATGGACCATGGCAGATTTAAGAGGGGGGCTCTTTTTTTTGCTTTGAGACAGGAGCCTCAAGCTGTCCCCATGGGCAGAGTACTGTGGCATTACAGCTCACAGCAACCTCCAACTCCTGGGCTCAAGCAAGTCTCCTGCCTCAGCCTCCCAGGTAGCTGGGACCACAAGTGCCTGCCATAATGCCTGGATATTTTTTTGGTTGCAACTGTCATTGTTGTTTGGCAGGCCTGGGCTGGATTTGAAACCGCCACCTTGGGTGTACGCAGCTGGCGCCTTAGCCACTTGAGCCACAGGTGCCAAGCCAAAAGGGGGGCTCTTTATGCTATGGTGGCAATGCCATCACAGGGGAGGATGAGGAACATATTCTCCATTGACTTAGTCTCTTGCATAGTCCCCTGGAGAGAGGTGGGAGTCATGAGGGACAGCAATGACCATGTGGTTGGGGCTGGGGAACGTCCAGCTGGTAGCACAAGCTTTAAATGGGAAGAGTTAAGAGATTGATTCAGGTTCATCACCTGTAGCTCAGCTGCTAGGGGGCCAGCCACATACACTGGAGCTGGTGGGTTCAAACCCAGCCCTACCCTGCCAAACAGTGACAGCTACAACAAAAACGTAGCTGGGCATTGTGGTAGGTGTCTATAATCCTACCTACTTAGGAGGCTGAGACAAGAGAATTGCTTAAGCCCAGGAGTTTGAGGTTGTGTTGAGCTGTGATGCCACAGCACTCTACTGAGGGCAACATAGTAAGACTCTGTCTCAAAAAAAAAAAGGCTCGAAGCCTGTGGCTCAAGTGGCTAAGATGCCAGCCACATACACCTGAGCTGGCAGGTTCAAATCCAGCCCAGGCCCACCAAACAACAATGATGGCTGCAACCAAAAAAATAACTGGGTGTTGTGGCAAGTACCTGTGGTCCCAGCTACTTGGGAGGCAGAGGCAGGAGAATCACTTGAGCCCAGGAGTTGGAGGTTGCTGTGAGCTGTGATGTCACAGTACTCTACCCAGGGTGACAGCTTAAGGCTCTGTCTCAAAAAAAAAAAAAAAACAGAGATTGATTCAGAGGCAAAGTAATAATGAAGGTCGTATGACACCGAGGACAGGGCTGGTGCTTTATCTCCTCTCTGCTGGCTTAGACTTTTGTTTTTATTTTTTTAGAGACAGAGTCTTTATCACTCTAGGTAGAGTGCTATGGTGTCACAGCTCACAGCAACCTCCAACTCCTGGGCTTAGGCGATTCTCCTCCGTCAGCCTCCTGAGCAGCTGGGACCACAGGCACCCGCCACAATGCCTGGCTATTTTTTTTTTGTTGTAGTTGGGCTGGGGCCAAGTTTGAACCCGTCACCCTCAGTGTATGGAGCTGGTGCCCTATCCACTGAGCCCTGGCTCCGACTTTGTAACAATTCTTGGTGGAACCTGGGAGTTTCAGACAGGATGACAGATTAGGTTAAGTGCTAATGAGATCAACTGGTGATGCCATTTAGCCTGTGGTGAGAGCAGGTGAGGACAGGGTTTTGATTATGTATAGGTGGAGAGAGGAAAGATGTGCCTAGTGTTGAGACAGCATAGGTACACTGAATGGGAGGAAGGATTAGGCTTCCTGAATTTCACACAAGGTCTGGGTAGCTGAAATTGGAATAAGGGATCAGGCCACCGGGGAAGGTCTTCATAATAGTGCTTGGGTACAACAGAGGTGTGGCATAGTGGTAGGTCCTGGTTGCACTTGGCAAGTATTACCTGGGTACCTTGGGCAGAGCAGCATGTGTGGAAGCCTGTGTCATGGATTCAGAGAGTAGAATTGGTGTTAAGATTGTGACAGTCGGCTCGGCGCCTGTGGCTCAAGCGGCTAAGGCGCCAGCCATGTACACCTAAGGTGGCGGGTTCGAATCCCCAGCCCGGGCCAGCCAAACAACAATGATGGCTGCAACCAAAAAATGGCCGGGCGTTGTGGCGGGCGCCTGTGGTCCCAGCTACTTGGGAGGTGGAGGCAGGAGACTCGCTTGAGCCCAGGAGTTGGAGGTTGCTATGAGCTGTGATGCCATGA
>CAUYQV010077310.1:0-53924 GCA_963574575.1 Galagoides demidoff
CCCCAGTCTGGGCCCGCCAAACAACAATGATGGCTGCAACCAAAAAATGGCCAGGTGTTGTGGCGGGCGCCTGTGGTTCCAGCTACTTGGGAGGCGGAGGCAGGAGACTCGCTTGAGCCCAGGAGTTGGAGGTTGCTATGAACTGTGACGCCATGGCACTCTACCCAGGGTGACATCTTGGGGCTCTGTCTCAAAAAAAAAAAATTAGTGAAGTTTTACAAACTGAAAGTTTTATGGCACTCTAGATACTTTCCTCATGGCCCTTCTAATCACCTCTCAGCTTGCTAAGGGTATCCACTGTTCTGTCTTCTGGCCACAGTCTTTTTTTTTTTTTTTTTGAGCCAGAGTCTCACTCTTTTGCCCTGGCTAGAGCGCAGTGGCATTAGCATAGCTCACTGCAACCTCAAACTTCTGGGCCTGAATGATCCTTCTGCCTCAGCCTCCCAAGTAATTGGGACTACAGACATATGCTATCACACCTGGCTAATTTTTTATTTTTAGTAAAGACAGGGTCTTGCTCTTGCTCTGACTGATCTCAAACTCCTGACCTCAAGTGATCTTCCTACATCAGGCTCCCAGTTGCTAGGATTACAGGTGTGAGCCACCGTGCCTAGGCTATTTTTAAAATACATTTGTCAGTAGAGTGAGGTAGAAGGATGATGTAGTAGTTAGAAAGGGAATTAGAGGTAGAGGGTATTCGTTGTCTATTGTTTAAGATGTCAGAGATTTTCTTGAATGTAAATGAATCTCATAATTTCTCTGGTGGGTGGCCAGTCACGCCGTTTCTTTTTATGTTTAGGATGGTTTCCATTTTATTCTTTCAAGTGTTTTAAAAAGTAGCTGTGTTTGTTTATACAAACTTGAGTTAAATAACTATTCCCTTAGCATCTGCTTATGGAAAAGTGGTTTTCTAAACTTGGCTTATTATGGATGTAGATTCTTAGCCCCCTCTTAGAGTTACTGAGTTGGTCTCTCTGGGCGGGGGAAGTGTTGGAATCTATGCTTTTAAAAAATTCCTCAGCTGATTCTGAAAAATTTTTTTTACACAAGCCTGCAAAGGCCTTATATCAAAAAGGAAATAGTATATATTTTAAATGAAAGCTCTAAAAATATAATAGTTCTATAAAATTATAGGAGAATAAAGGGTCATCTTTTTTTTTTTGAGACAGAGTCTCACTATGTCACCTTTGGGAGAGTACCCTGGAGTCACAGCTCACAGCAACCTCAAACTCTTGGGCTTAAGTGATTCTCTTGCCTCCGCCTCCCAAGTACCTGGGACTACAGGTGCCCGCCACAATGCTCGGCTATTTTTTGTTGCAGTTGTCATTGTTGTTTAGCTGGCCCATGCTGGGTTCAAACCCGCCACCCTCAGTGTATATGGCTGGCGCCATAACCACTGTGCCACAGGCGCCAAGCCAACGGGTCACCCTTAAAAATGGGAGAGACTATACACTGGACTTTTTATAGAATTGAAAAAGAAAGCAAGTCATTAGGGATTTGAGCCCCACCCTTCATGAGCATCTTTGGATAATTCTGAGTTGTAATTCTAAGTGTGTTATTTAGCTTGAGATTTTCATTTGTCTTTAAAACAGTCTTACTGGAACAAAGTCACAGTGTGGTCCTGGAGCTACAGAATCCTGGGCAGTGTACTTTTATTTGCAAAGCAACAATGGTTTAGTCTTCTGGGTATCCATTGTGATCCGAGTGTTTATGACCCCATCAGATTCTTGGTTAACTGTGTCTAAGAATCTACCCTTGCTTCTGGAGCTGAAGCTCAATTCTTATGTCTGAGTCTTTTTTAGAATATGAATTTATTTTTTAAATTGTGGCCTGAATCTTTTTGAGTAAGCTCATAAGCTTCCTGGAAGCTCTGTAAGGAAGGGCACAGACCCTGTCTGCTTAAATGTTGTATCCTGTTTAGCACCAGGCCTGACATGGAGTAGCTGTGCAATAAATATATATATATTTTAATATGGAACACTTCACAAATTTGCATGTCATCCTTGCTCAGGGGCCATGCTAATCTTCTCTGTATTATTCCAATTTTAATATATATATGCTGCCACAGTAAGCACGAATACATATATTTGAGGGGTTTTGTTGTTTTTTGAAATAGAGTCTCACTCTGCTGCCCTGGGGTTGAGTGCTGTGGCATCATCATAACTCACAGCAACCTCAAACTCTTGGACTCAAGTGATGCTCTTGCCTCAGCTTCTTGAGTAGCTGGGACTATAGGCGCCTGCCGCAATGCCTGGGTAGTTTTTTTTCTTATTTTTAGTGGAGACGGGGTCTCACTCTTGCTCAGGCTGGTCTTGAACTACTGAACTCAAGCAATCCACCCATCTCAGCCTCCCATAGTGCTAGGATTACAGATGTGAGCCACTGCACCCAGCCACATGTATCTGTTTTCGAAACAAAATTCTAGCTGACATCTTCTAATTGTTATATATAACCTTTCTTTTCTGGCCAGATTGGTTTTGCCATCATCAGTTCAGTCCTTGGCAAGCCTTAGTGGAGGAGTAAGAAGTAAATGTGTGTCTTTAAAAATAATGGTAGCCTACCACACTTTTTGTTAGAATCCCTTCTAACCAAATACCAATCCTGGCGTTGCTCAGTTTTTATTGAAATTAAGTCCTCTGTGGGCTATGTAAAACAAAAGTTGAAAGACACGGGGGGTCCAAGACAGAATATTCATTGATAGGGTGAGTATAAGATATCTTGCTGAGGAATAGATGAGACCAGAAAGAAGGTATAGCCCCATGAGCCAGAGGACTCAATGACCCTCCATTTGACAGTTTGCAAAGCTAAGGGTCACCAACTCACCTTTGCCTAAGCCAAAGTTTACCTTTTCCCTCTCTGACTATGGATCTCACAGCTATATTAGAAACCCCAAACAAGCCAAAACATTGGGGTCCTTACTTTGAATCCCCCTCAACTAGCTGATTTCTAGGAGAGACATCTAGTATCTAAAGGCTATACTCCAGAGGGACTGGATCTAAAGAAATGCAGCCTTTGGCTCTAGTCTGTTGCTTAGAGTCATTGAAGGTGCAGCTCTTATAGACCTTGCTTGACTTTGATCTGACAAGCTAAACTCATCTAATCCAAAGTATAGCATATCTAATCAGTTCTCAGAAGGTACATATGTACCCACTTTCTGAGCCAAGTCATCTGTCCTGACCAGGGAGTGAACTTAACAAACAAGGCTCCTCAAGGACTGCCACTTGGGACAGGGAGTGCTCAGCCCTTGGGTACATGCAGTCTAGAGGTTCCAGCCCCTATCAGAAAAAATCTAGGGGAGATTTCACTTCTCGGGAGGAGGCACATATAGTTTCCTTTTACCATAATGGCCATAATGGGTCAGGATTCCTCATGGAAAGAGAATAGCTTTGTGTTTGTGTTTCATAAGAGAACCCAAGAGGAGTGCCAGTAGGAGCAAAGTTTAAACCCAGAGTTTTTTATGATTATGACCCAGATCCCATAAGTTGGTTGTCTGCAGGGGTGAAGTGAGGGAGGAGGAATGGACTCACTGTGAAGAGGCACAAGGGAGCTTACTGGAGTGAAAGAAATAATCTATATCTTGATTGGGTATTGGTTATACAAAATGTATGCATGTGTCAAAACTCAAACTATTCGGGCAGTGCCTGTGGCTTAGTGGGTAGGGCACCAGCCCCATATACCGATGATGGCAGGTTCAAACCTGGTCCTGGACAAACTGAAAACAAAACAAAACAAAACCTCAAACTATACATGTAAGATTGTATAACTTAAAATCTATGTATTTCACTGCATGTAAATTATACTTCAAAAAAAAATCTGTGGCCTCTAGCACACCTAATCTGTGCCAAGTTCATGCCAAAATATAGGTGAGAAATTTAGGCACCACACTTTCAGATGAGTGGTTCATTCTTAAGGAGACAGAATATTGAAGAAGGTTCTTCTTTGCCTTTAGTTTGTGCCTTCATACTTTCTGCTAGTATCTGCCTAGTTTAACAGACTTTTCCTTTTTAAATTCTGTTATCAAATGACTGTGAGTGTGCTGAGGTAGGGTGGGGTAGTCTCATACCAGGAGAAGTCCCTTTTGATGTCAGAAAGGAAGGTAAACCACCCAAAATGTTGAGTGACTCAGTGTCAGCCTTGTCTGCCTGGGAACCCTTTACCAAACCTTCTCCTGTGCGTTTCTGTTGCACAGATCCATAGTGCCTAGTTCCTTATCATAGTCAGGTGTGTGGCTGGCTCCTTCCTAGGAATGATCTTGGCCTAAATTTCTCACCTATATTTTGGCATGAACTGGGTACAGAATAGGTGTGCTAGAGGCCACAGATTTTTTTTTGAGGTATAATTTACCTCAAAAAAATTTACATGCAGTGAAATACATAGATTTTATGTATTTATATACAGTGAAGTACATAGATTTTAAGTTATACAATGCATAATTTACATGTATAATTTAACTTAATTTAATTAACTTAAAATCTTAATTTTAAAAATTATACATGCAGTGAAATACATAGATTTTAAGTTATACAATCTTAGATGTATAGTTTGAGTTTTGACACATGCATACATTTTGTATAACCAACACCCAATCAAGATATAGATTATTTCTTTCACTCCAGTAAGCTCTCTTGTGCCTCTTCACAGTGAGTCCATTCCTCCTCCCCTCACTTAACCCCCCGCAGACAAGTGACTGTTCTGTTCATTTTTTGAGACGGAGTCTCACTCTGTTGCCCAGTGATTTTCTTTAAGTCTGGACAGTGAGAGATGGCACAAAATAATGATATTTAAGTAAAACAATGATTCTCAATGGGACAGGTTGCTCCCTAGGAGACACTTGGTAGTGTCTTCAGACATTTTTGACCCCCTGACTGGGGTGCTACTGGCATCTAATGAGTAGAGGCTAGGGATATTGCTAAACCTCCTACAATGTACAGGATAGCCCCACAACAAAGGAGGAGCAAGGACAGGCACAGGGACTCACACCTATAATCCTAGTGCTCTGGGAGGCTGAGGCAGCAGGATCCTTTGAGCTCAGGAGTTCAAGACCAGCCTGAGCAAGAGTGAGACCCCATCTCTACTAAAAATATAAAAATTAGGCTCGGCGCCTGTGGCTCAATCGGCTAGGGCGCCAGCCATACACCTAAGGTGGCAGGTTCAAATCCCCAGCCCGGGCCCGCCAAACAACAATGATGGCTGCAACCAAAAAATGGCCGGGCGTTGTGGCGGGCGCCTGTGGTCCCAGCTACTTGGGAGGCTGAGGCAGAAGACTCGCTTGAGCCCAGGAGTTAGAGGTTGCTGTGAGCTATGATGCCATAACACTCTACCCAGGGGGATAGCTTGAGGCTCCGTCTCAAAAAAATATATATATAAAAATTAGATGGGCACTGTGGCAGGCACCTGTGATCTCAGCTACTCGGGAGGCTAAGGCATGAGGATCACTTGAACCCAGAAGTCTGAGGTTGCTGTGAGCTATGATGGCACGGCACTTTTTAACCAGGGCGACAGAGTGAGACTGTCTCAAAAAAAAAAAAAAGAAAGAAAGAAGGCCCTGGTCTAAATACTAAATATCCATAGTACTGAGGTTGAGAAACCCTGAACTAAATCATGCACTCTCTGCAGAGAAAGAATTGTTGCCCTGGGGAGTGTCCATTTGTGGGTCTCCCAAGTTGAGAGCCTGCCAGAAGCTGAAAAGGCCACTGCAGGAGCCACCTTTCTCCAGGGCTACCACCCTGTGACTGAAGTTCTTTCTGTGGGATGGGATTCAGGGTGGGCTTGAGGAGGAAAACTAATAGGAGACAAAGAGGAAGAAAACAGCTTAGGCAATAGAGGGGGGGAAGGCTCAAAATAATTATTATAGCTGGAAAAATTAGTAAGATAAGAGGGAAAAAATTAAGTAGAAATTAATAAGAATCCAATAAAGTGAAAGTAAATAAGTTGAGATTTAAAATCCAAGATGAAAGTGAATGGGAATAGTCATTAAGAACATAAAAGTAGAAACAGGAATAAAAAGAAGGCCATGAGATAAAAAATAAAATCTGTGAAAAGTAGATAGGATTAATAATTGAAAGTAGGAATTGAGAATTTAAAAGGTCAACCTAAGACAATGCAGTCTGCTTCTGTAACCCCGGGTTCTACATCTAACCAAGGATCGGAAATATTCAGGAAAAAATTTCCACAAAGTTCCCAAAACAAAACTTGAAATTGCTGTGCTCCTGGTACTACAATGAATCCATGTAAATGAAGTGGTGTGTGGCCATTATGTTAGGTATTCTTAGTAATCTAGGGACGATTTAAAACATAGAGGATGTGTATAGGGGTCCTCAAACTTTTTAAACAGGGGCCAGTTCATTGTCCTTCAGACCGTTGGAGGGCTGGACTGTGGGCCCTGGGACGATCGATCGGCTACTAAGCAGGACAGGCAGCAGCGGCAAAAACACCCAGCAGCCAGATAAATGTCGTAGGCAGGCTGCATGTGGCCCACAGGCTGTAGTTTGAGGATGCCCGGTAAATTGTATGCAAATACTATACCATCTTTTTTTTTTTTTTTGAGACAGGGTCTCACTTTATCACCCTCAATAGAGTGCCATGGTGGTGTCACACAGCTCACAGCAACCTCCAACTCCTGGGCTTAGGTGATTCTCTTGCCTTAGCCTCCCAAGTAGCTGGGACTACAGGTGCCTGCCACAACACCCGGCTATTTTTTGGTTGCAGTTTGGCCGGGGCCAGGTTTAAACCTGTCAGTATATGGGGCTGGCGCCCTACGCACTGCACTGAGCCACAGGTGCTGCCCATACTATGCCATCTTACATAAGGGACTTGAGCATCCCTGGATTTTAGTGTCCACAGGGATCCTGGATCCAATACCCCAAGGATGCCAGTATATAAAACAAGAATGAAGAGGACACTATGAAACCAAATTGCTTAGAGGTTAGAGGAGAGATGAGAGCACGGGGGTGGGCAGGGTGCCAGCTAGAGCAGATAAGTGAGGGAAATTGGAAACAAAGTCCTGAGGTGGGGCCAGCATGCTTCAATAGAAAGTCACTAGTTTTAGCAGCATTGTCGTGGTCTCTCGGTCCTGGGCAGACACAGAAAGCAGAGAGTAATGCGTTAGTGCCTCCAGACACCTGCAGCCTATTGTGTGGCTCAAACCTTAGATGGCTTGGCCTCTTGAAAAGAGCTGGTAATGTTCTTTGAATCTTCAGCCACTTAAAAAAAAAGAGCTGGTGAGGGGGGAAGAAGAAGGAAGAGCTATGGTTTTATTAACTTAAATTGTGAATATAAAAAATCAGACTCCTCAGGGCGGCACCTGTGGCTCAAAGGAGTAGGGCGCCGGCCCCGTATGCTGGAGGTGGTGGGTTCAGACCCAGCCCTAGCCAACAATTGCATATAATAATCATAAAATAAAGAGGGTACTAAAAAAAAAAATCAGACTCCTCCTATGAAGGTTGCAGCAGTTTTCTGGGAGGGATGTTGATATTTTTAGGTAGTTATGGTGCTGCTGGTCCTGCCTAATAACTGTGATAGGCACAAACCACATTGATGAATGTCAGCAGTAGCTGGCTAACCTTTACCTTGGAAATAAAAGAAATCTATAGCAGTATTGCCTTGAAATTAAGACCTTTGAAGTTTCAGGATGTGTCAATTATTTTTAAACCAGTTAAAATAATAACTACTCTTTTTTATGGCTTTCAGCTGTTTATTTGCTTCTCATATATAGGAATTTCCTTTTTTGTATGACTCCAGGCATACATTTCAACAGATGTTTTTGTTTATATTTTATCTAACATTGTGTGTTTTGTCAGTATTGCAGAATGGCCTAATTTATTATATTATAAGCATAGCAAATCTCAGTAATATGATTTCTTTTTTTTTTTTTGAGACAGAGCCTCAAGCTATTTCCCTGGGTAGAGTGCTGTGACGTCACAACTCACAGCAACCTCCAACTCCTGGGCTCAAGCCAGTCTGCTGCCTCAGCCTCCCAAGAAGCTGGGACCACAGGCGCCTGCCACAATGCCTGGCTATTTTTTGGTTGCAGCCGTCATTGTTGTTGTTTGGCGGACCCAGGCTGGATTCGTACCCACCACTTTAGGTGTATGTGGCTGGCACCTTAGCCACTTGAGCCACAGGCGCCGAGCCCAGTAATATGATTTCCATGGTGCTAAATCATGCCTAAATAGAACAAGATCATCTACCTATTTGTTTTTCACCTCTCTTCCATCCATTTCCTTTATCTTATTGGAGTAGGCAGTAAACAGTTATTGAGCATTTCTTTCTTTTTTTTTTTTTGAGACAGGGTCACTATATTGCCCTCTGTAGAGTGCTGTAATGTCACAGCTCACAGCAACCTCAAACTCTTGGGCTCAAGTGATTCTCTTGCCTCAGCCTCCCCAGTAGCTGGGACTACAGACACCTGCCACAATGCCTGGCTATTTTTGGTTGCAGTTGTCATGATTGTTTAGCAGGCCCAGGCCGGGCTCAAACCCACCAACCTTGGTGTATGTGGCCGGCACCCTACTCACTGAGCTATGGGTGCCAAGCCAGTTATTGAGCATTTCTTATGTGCTAGGCACAACCACATCCTGAAAGGGCCTCTAATATGTTAGGGAGAACTTGATAGATGTAAACAAGTAGACAAATAAAAACAATAACATAAAAGCAGGAGTTCACCTTGCTGTTAGACAGTTCTATAGAAAGGCAAAGCACATACGGGACATTTTAGATACGAATCAGCATGTGTGAAGCCACGAACCTGTGAAACAGCATGGGAGAAATATAGGGAGTTCAAGTTTTGTGGCAGGGGCAGAGTGATAGATGAGGTTAGAGAAGGTAGTTGTGGCCAGGTTATAATGGGCCTTGTTTGGTTCACATAAAAGTCCTAGATAACATTAATTGATAACAAAGATACTAAATAGGCTAGAATATGTAATCAGGTTTGCAATTTAGAAAGATCATTCTGAGTGTGGTGGTTTGAGTCATTAGAGAGCCAGGTGACCAGTTAGGATGCTGTTAAAACAATCCAGGAAAGTGGCTCAGCACCCGTAGCTTAGGGATTAGGGCGCCAGCCACATATACCGGGGCTAGCAGGTTCAAACCCGGCCCGGACCTGCTAAAAACAATGACAACTGGCTCAGTGCCTGTGGCTCAAGTGACTAGGGTGCCAGCCACGTACACCCAAGGTGGTGAGTTCGAATCCAGCCCAGCCCGCCAAAACAACAATGACGGCTGCAACCAAAAAATAGCTGGGTGTTGTGGCGGGCGCCTGTGGTCCCAGCTACTTGGGAGGCTGAGGCAGGAGACTCACTTGAGCCCAGGAGTTGGAGGTTGCTGTGATCTGTATGCCACAGCACTCTACCCAGGGGGACAGCTTGAGGCTCCTGTCTCCAAAAAAAAAAAAAAAAAAAAAGACAGCTACAGGTCATTTTAAGGATGAGAGAACATGCTTTTTAGATTTTGACTTCCTCAGAACTCAAAGAACGCATTTATTTCTCATAAGGCACTATAAGCCTTGCAGGGCAGGAGTGGCTGAGGTTATGTCTGTGCTGACATTCTGCTCATTCTGTCTGTAGCATGGAGAGAAGGTTTAAGGTTTACGATTATTCCTGTGTTTCAGGTACTTCAGAGGTCCGTGGGGCCGGCCAGCCTGAGCTTGCTTGCCTTCAAAGTCTATGCAGCTCCGAGAAAGGACTCACCCCCCACAAATCCAATGAAGGTTAATGAGGTAACATGCTATTGATGTTGGGGTGTATTTTGAACATCTGATTTAGTTACTGTAGGAGGGTTTTTATAAAGTCTATCAGGAAGATAAGACTGTTCAGATATTTAAAAGAAGGCAATATATATATTTCCTTATAGTTTATTTTCTTTGTGTTAAATTAGTAATTTCCTACTAATTTCTAACTATGGCTTTTTTTTTTTTTGAGACAAAGTCTCACTATGTCACCCTCGGTTGAGGGTCATGGTGTTACAGCTCACAGAACCCTCAAACTCTTGGGCTTAAGTGATTCTGTTGTCTCAGCCTTCCAAGTAGCTGGGACCACAAGTGCCCACCACAACGCCCAGCTATTTTTTTTTTGTTGTTGTTGTTGCTGCAGTTGTCATTGTTGTTCTGCAGGCCCCAGGCCGGGTTCGAACCTGCCAGCCCTAGTGTATGTGGCCGGTGCCCTGGCCCCTGAGCTATAGGTGCCAAGCCTAAACTATAGCTTCTCAACAGGTAAACGTTAGTGGTACTTGGTGAAGGGCATAATTGAGGAATATTGTATAGATTTTTACTGGGGAATCTGATACATCTCAGTAGATTCAACAGAACTCACTTTTCTAAGTGCTTTGCCTGATTCTTGGCTTATCTTGATTCTTCTTAAACCAACAAAATACTCACATTTTTCCTTCTCTAAGAAATCAGAGCTTGGGATTCTTTCTGTTCCTTGACTGCAGTAGAGGTTCCTAAGCACATACTTAATAAATACTAAATAAATAATAAAAAAGGAAATCTCTACATTGTTTATATTCTTGTCTGTGTTTCCCACTGATTATTTTGGATTTGGGGTTTCTCTTGCATTTGAATGAAGTGATGTAAAGATCTACCTTTACTTCTGGACAGTGCTACTTGAATGGTGTTTACCTAAAGCTAATTAGTTTATCTTTTGCTCTTTATTATTATTATTATTATTTTTTAGAGTCATTGTCTCACTTTATCATCCTTGGTGTAGTGCCATGGCGTCACAGCTCACAGCAACCTCCAACTCCTGGGCTTAGGTGATTCTCTTGCCTCAGCCTCCCAAGTAGCTGGGACTACAGGCATCTGCCACAACACCCAGCTATTTTTTTGTTGCAGTTTGGCTGGGGTCGGGTTCAAACCTGCCACCCTTGGTATATGGGGCCAGCGCCCTGCCCACTAAGCCACAGGCACCACCTGCCCTTTATTTTTTTAATCAGGCCTTGGCACGTGGCATTTTTTGAGAGTAAAGAAGGCAGACAGTAGTGGCTGTGAACATTTTCTTTTCTGCTGTCCTGCTTTGATTAGCACCAGACTGATCATTTAAACTAAGCAACTTGCTCTTCAGTTACTCTCAAGCTTTTTTTTCTTTACCTTCCTCACCCATCCTTTAGAGTAAAAGAATCCTTTTTCTAAACTAAATCCAAGGTGGAGTCCTAAATACCAGTATATAACATGGATAAATGGGAGTGACTTTTTTGCTCTCAGCGGGTGAGAAGGGGGTAGGACACCTCATAGCCCTGCCCTCTTTGCCTTGTCCTTATTAATTAAGGACATAAGTAAGGTGCAAAGATAATCTAAAGTAAAGTTCAGATTGCACATAATCCTTAGGATCACTATAATTCATGAGTTATTAGAAATATTATGCCTACAAATTTGATTATTTATTGTGTGATCTCATTGCTGTATATGCTTTTTGATTTTTTTTTACCTTTTTAATGTGTACAGCTTTCACTCTACTCAGTTCCCGAGGGTCAATCCAAATATGTGGAGGAGCCACGGACCCAACTTGAAGAAAGCATCTCACAGCTGCGAAATCACTGCAAGCCATATACAAGTTGGTGTCAGGTACAGCTGTTCTGAAAATAGAGGGCATGCATTTCTATTTAGAGTCCATAGTTGAAAAGTCTATATTAGCTACATGTTTTTGGAAAAAGGCATGATAAAGGGCCTCAAGTTAAGAGTACCCGACTTACAAGTGTTCATCAGTGCCATCTGCGGAAAAAGATGATGAGATGTCCTAGCTTCCTGGTAGCAGCTGTTGCCACATCTGCAAAGAGAATTTCCCTCTTACTGGGCAGCATGTGGTACCTTGACTAGAGAGTGGAGGACTAGGAGCTGCCCTGTTGGTTGCATTTGTAAAAACATTGTTGTCTACCAGGGGAGGATATGGAGCTTGAACTCTTAATGGAAGGAAAAAGATCTAATTTAAGCATTTACATCGAAATGGGGATGTTTTCTCCCTTCAGTCTACAAATCAGTACTACTTTAAATAGGAATTGTTGGCTTGGCGCCTGTGGCTCAATCGGCTAAGGCGCCAGCCATGTACACCTAAGGTGGCGGGTTCGAATCCCCAGCCCGGGCCCGTCAAAAAACAATGATGGCTGCAACCAAAAAATGGCCGGGCGTTGTGGCCGGCGCCTGTGGTCCCAGCTACTTGGGAGACGGAGGCAGGAGAATCGCTTAAGCCCAGGAGTTGGAGGTTGCTATGAGTTGTGATGCCATGGCACTCTACCCAGGGGGATAGCTTGAGGCTCCGTCTCAAAAAAAAAAAAAAAAAAGGAATTGTTATAGAGGCTGAGTATGGTGGATCATGTCTGAAATCCTAGTACTCTGGGAGGCCAAGGTAGGTGGACCACCTGAGCTCAGTAGTTCCAGACCAGCCTGAGCAAGAGCAAGACCCCATCTCTAAAAATATAGCCAGGCATTGTGGTGGGCACCTGTCCCAGCTACTTAGGAGGCTGAGGCAAGGGAATGACTTGAGCCCAGCAGTTTGGGGTTGCTACCAAGGGTGTCAAAATGAGACTTGATCTCAAAAAAAAAAAAAAGGAATGGTTATAGAGCATTTTGAATGCTATAATAGGATAGCTAGTAAAATAGGATAGAATTACATACTGGAGTACTGAACTATTTGCCCCAGTAACCAAAGAACTTCATATGCATGTTGGCTGCTGTCCCTGCCCATGTTTTAGATCAGGTGTTTGTCATTATGAATGAAAGTGAATGAAGTAATTTGAATGTAAATAAAAGTATTTCTGTGGCTGGGAGCTGTGACTCAACCTGTAATCCTAGCACTCTCGGAGGCCAAAGCAGGTGGATTGCTTGAACTCAGGAGTTCAATATCAGGCTGAACCAGAGCAAGAACCATCTCTAAAAATAGCCAGGCATTGTGGTGGGCACCTGTAGTCTCAGCTACTCAGGAGGCTGAGGTAAGAGAATCACTTGAGCCTAAGAGTTTGAGGTTGCTGTGAGCTATGATGCGACAGCACCCTACAGAAGGTGACAGAGTGAGACTCTGTCTCAAAAAAAATATAAAAGTATTTCTGTGATTTTTTTAACATCTGAAATTGAGGTTTACAACCTACAGAATGCTTTTGTAGGCTTTCTGTTTTTTTGAGACAGTCTCACTCTGTTGCTCTGGCTAGAGTGCCATGGCATCACAATAACTTCAGACTCCTTGGTTCAAGCAGTCTTCTTGCCTCAGCCTCCCCAGTAGCTGTCTACAGACAATCACCACAACACCAGCTAGTTTTCTACTTTTGGTAGAGATGGAATCTTGGACTTGAATTCCCAAACTCAATCTACCAAACTTGGCCTCCCAGAGTGCTACAGGCGAGAGCTACAGTGCATGGCCCTATCTGTCTGTTTTTTTTTTTTTTGAGGCAGAGTCTCACTGTGTTGCCCTGGGTAGAGTGCTGTGGTGTCACAGCTCACAGCAACCTCAAACCCTTGGGCTTAAACGATTCTATAACTTCAGCCTCCCAAGTAGCTGGGACTACAGGCACCCACCACAACGCCCGGGTATTTTTTGGTTGTAGTTGTCATTGTTTGGCAGGCCTGGGCTGGATTTGAACCTGCCAGCTCTGGTGTATGTGACTGGTGCCCTAGCCACTGAACTATAGGTGCCCAGCCTGCCTTTTTTTTTTTTTTTATAAAAGTATTTTGTCTCTTTACCTATCAACCTAAGGTTGCTTTTTTTTGTTATTGTTGTTTGAGACAGAGTCTCACTTTGTCAACCTTGGTAGAGTGCTGTTGTCTTAGCTCATAGCAACCTCAAAGTGTTAGGCTCAAGCTGTCTTCTTGCCTCAGCCTCCTGAGTAGCTGGGACTACAGGTGCCTGCCACAACGCCCAGCTATTTTTAGAGGCGGGGTCTCACTCTTGCTCACTTTGGTCTTGAACTCCTAAGCTTGGGCAATCCACCTGCCTCAGCCTCCTAGAGTGCTAGGGTTACAGGTGTAAGCCACTGTGTCTGGCCTATTTTTTATTTTTTCTTCTGTGTATGATACTTAGTACAGTAAAATACTTTCTGGATGATAGATTAGCTATCAACCTGTTTGTTTAGACTACTTTTAAATAAAAAAGCTTTCTTGTAATTTTAATAGTTTTATAACTATTCTTGAATAAAAATATTCCTAATTCTTGGCTCTTTTTTCAGATCAGCAATTTCTAGCCGCTTTCTTAAAGAACTAATTTAATTTTTTTTATAGTAAAAAGATTCAGCTAGCAAAAGAAGTGGGTAGTCACTGTCTAGACATTGATCTGTAGGTTTTCTTTCCTTTTTTTATGCACAGAAAGAAATAATGAATTTTAATGAAGTGACATGCAGTTCTTTATGTCCTCTCCCACATTTGTCATTTATTATTTGAGGCCATTTAAAAGAAGGAGGATAACTTGTTCTGATTTGAACTGAATTACACAAAATAAGTCCTTTTCCAGGTGGGAACTAGTTCTGATACCATCCAATGCCCATATATCTCTTTTCCTCTCTCTCTTTTTTTTAAATAGAGTCTCACTCAGTCACCCTGGGGTTGACTGCCATGGCATCCTAGCTCACAGCAATCTCAAACTATTGCGCTCAAGTGATCCTCTTGCCTCAGCTTCCCAAGTAGATGGGACAACAGGCACCTGCCACAACATCCAGCTATTTTTTCTATTTTTAGTAGAGACAGGGTCTCACTCTTGAAAAGACTGCTCCCGAACTCCTGAGCTCCAACAATCTACCCACTTTGGCCTCTTAGAGTGCTAGGATTACAGGCATGAGCCACTGTGCCTGGCCTCTTTTTTCTGTCTTCATAGTAGATTCCTTGAAGGTAGGTACCTTCTAGCTGTCTTCATTTCCTTTAGGATCATCTGATGCTCATATACAAAGCCTTTTTATTGTTGTTGTTAAGAGAATGTGGACATTTCATTTGCTTTAGGATTAAGGTCACTCCAAACTAAGATATAGACTCCTTTGTCTCATTAAAGCTAGCCGTTCCTAGGCTGGTGCAGTGGCTCACACCAGTAATCCTAGCTCTCTGAGAGGCTAAGGTAGGAGATCACTTGAGCTTAGAAGCTCAGGACCAGCCAGAACAAGAGTGAGATCAGTCTCTAATAAAAATAGAAAAATTTCACCAGATATCATGGCAGGTGCCTATATTCCCAACTACTTGGGAGGCTGAGGCAGGAGGATCTCTTAAACCCAGGAGCTTGAAGTTGCTGTGATCTAATAGATGCCCCATCACTGTAGCCTGGAACAACAGAATGAAACTCAAAAAGCAGAAAAGTTAGTTATTCCTGCTTCACATTGGCAGTTTCCAGATATAGGCCCTAATTAATGGTAAGTCAGAAAATAGACTTAATATGAAAACAGATTTAATCTCATGGGGAATCTTGCCACTATAATTATCAAAAGGAATTGATTTTTAGCCTGTTTTTAAAATTTAAATAGCGCTCATGAGGGCATAGTCCTGTCCACATGGTCTGGACCTACCCTCCATGAGCAAGAAAAACAGAACTGGTTTGGGGGTGTCCTGTCTGTGTGGACATGGGACACCTGGTTTTCAGTACAACAGAAAAAGAATAAAATTTAAATAGAAGGATGAAAAGGCTGGATTGGTAAACTCTATACTTGGAATCTTTGCTTCCTGTGGCAGTAGTAAGCCATTCTGTGAAGGTTATGTTAACCAGTTTGATGAGAGTATTTCAAAATGTATATGAAAACAACACACTGTACCCCATGATTGCATTAATGTACACAGTTATGCTATAGGAAATAAAAAAAAATAGGAAGCCATTCTGCTGATTAGTTTGCAGTGAAGGGAAAATTACAAGAGGAAAAACTAACACAATAAAATCCAGATAGACAGTATATCCCTTTGTTCCAAAAGTGTTAATAACATGGTAATTTATTCACTAAAGATAAGTATATTTATTCTGTTATTTTCTAATCACCAAATCCTACTCATTCATTTTCTTTTTACATTTTTAGGAAACATACTCCCAAACTAAGCCCAAGATGCAAAGTTTGGTTCAATTGGGGTTAGGTAAGTTGATGTTTAATTAGCCATAATCAGTTACTTCATTAACATTGGACTCTTTAAATGGGGTTCCATGGACGGGCTCTAGGAGATCTGTAGATTTCTTTAAAATTGTATGCAGAATTTTAGAGCTATATGGATTTTTCTAGAAAGAGGATCTATTGTTTTCATCAAATTTCAGAGGAGGAGTGTCCTCAAACAATCAGGTAAGTCTCTTCAAAATCAATAGGATTGCCAAGTGTAGATACACTACTTTAAAAACAAACAACCACAACAAAAAACCTATTTCCAGGTGTGCCACACTAACTCCTCTATAGATTTTCAGAATCAGAGTAGCTTATTTGGGCTGTCATTAATGCATATTATTTATAGAAGTATCGAGGCAGGAAGAAACTGAGCTGGTATGCCTGGGAAAGGTTTTACTGCATAATTAATAGTGTTCTTAGATTTTTATTTGATTTTTATTGTCTTTGATTGTTTTTCACATGTGGGCCACTTAATATATACACACACTAATAAACTGGGTTCACAGTCTATGTTCTGACTATTCTTAGTCAGGAACTGCTAAATTAATAGAGACAATGATCGAATTTCATTCCCCTTATTAGGCATCTTAGCAAATCAAAATCTTATTTTTACAAGAGTTTGTTTCCATGACGGAACAAGATAAACATGAGTACAGTTCATTTCTTTGCTGAAATCATCATATTATGTAGACATGCTGATGCCCCTGAGACTATCAGAGAAATACGTTTTTCATTTGAAGGTAGATATATCAATAACTGCCTGATAGTTCTTTAATTATTGACATGCTAATAAGTGATATCTCAATTTTATTAATTTCATAAACTTATTTAGTGCTTACTATGTGTCAGGCACTATTCTAAGTGCTTTAAAAATACTAAATTACTTAATCCTCATAACAACCATGAGAGATACTCTACTATCTTCATTTTTATCAGAGAAAATGGAAGAACTCCTGAGGTAGTCTTTTATCTGTACGTGTGTGACTGAAGAGGTCTCTTCATCGTCACCTTTCGTTTCGCATTAATTCATAGCTATAGGCATCATTTGCAACATTGGTCTTTTTTTCTCCTGGTCTCATAGAACTGCAAAGGCTGTTAAGGAGAAGCATTCCACTATGAACTGTGGTACTGTCTGCCAAGCTGATCAGTCCGTTTTCCACTAGTCACAGCCAAGGCATGTTACCAGAGACTGGGCTTTTGCTTCAGTGCAGTCTTAAAACATATCTTCTCTCCCATTTCTTTGGAAATGGAGCCCCATTTACCCACTTGGGCTCGGCTCACCAAAGCCATCTGGGTGTCCTTCTGTTAACTGCTCTGCGCACACATCTAGAATTGAGCAACACTGTGCTGGTAGTCAAAAATAAGGGGAAGTAGAAAATTGCCTCAAATGACCCACACTAGAGAATGGAAAATAAAAACCAGATTAAAGGACAGATAGTAGTAATTAATGCAAAATAACATAAGCCCTACAGTAGTATTTAAAATGATCACCACATTTTCCAAAGGACCCAGGAAAAGGAAAACTGGCATGCATCTTGTATTACCGAGGGGAGAGAATTACTGAGTTTTCCAGTTTATTCAGTTCAGTGTCCATTTATTTGCTAAGTTACTGCTGTGGCAGACATTGAAGATTGAGGTTAAGACAATAGTCACAACTACTGAGATGTATGTAATAAAATATTCAATACTAGTGCAAATATAGAGACAATCCCAGACCACTATTAAAGGTACACAGGAAGGAGACTAGCCAGATAGAGATTGGGGAGATGGGAGCAGTCAGGAAAGGATTTCTGATATAAATCTTGAAGGAGCAGTGTTAATCACACCAAGACATAAAAGTGGGACTTCGGGTAGCAGACCTTCCACCCAGTGAATGCATTGTGATCAAGGCTTAAAGGTGTGACTTGATATTGGCTATTTGGGGAACCATAAGCAGATAGGAAGTGCTGAAGATGAGATTGAGAAAGAGACATGAGGGCTTTGTAAATCATGACCTCACTGAAATTCATTTGTTGATTGATCCAGTATTCTTCTACTTCTGTCAGTGTTTTTAATAAAATATGTTGAATGGGCTCAGCGCCTGTGGCTCAAGTGGCTAAGGTGCCAGCCACATGCACCTAAGGTGGCGGGTTCGAATCCAGCCCGGGCCCGCCAAAACAACAATGATGGCTGCAAACAAAAAAAATAGCTGAGTGTTGTGGCAGGTGCCGGTGGTCCCAGCTACTTGGGAGGCAGAGGCAGGAGACTCGCTTCAACCCAGGAATTGGAGGTTGCTGTGAGCTGTGATGCCACAGCACTCTACCCAGGGGGAAAGCTTGAGGCTCTGTCTCAAAAAATAAATAAATAAATAAAATATGTTGAATGAACATCCACTATCACCACTAAGGGAAGATGACATAGAGATCTAAGCAGTTCAACATTAAGGAGCTTACATTCTCCTTAGGGCAACATCATATACATACCTGAATAATCAAACACAAGATACTATCGGTTACATGTATAGGTACTAAGTGAAGGTACAGAGAATAAATAGGATGGGACTTTTTTATTTTTGCAGGTTTTGGCCGGGGCCAGGTTTGAATTCATTACCTCTGGTATATGGGGCCGGCACCCTACTCCTTTGAGCCACAGGTGCCGCCCCAAGATGGGACTTTAGAGGAATAAGAGAGGTCTGGGCTGATAAGCTTAGGAAAGGCTTTCCTAAGGAGGTAGGACTCAAGCTGGCTCTTATTTGGTGGGACTGGTTCAGTGGAAAGGAGAGGAGAGGAAACATCATGTGAATGGGATCATAAGGTATGTTCAGTCATGGTGAATAGGTTCACATGTTAGATTTATTCTTATTTATTCTGTCAATCAACAGTGACTATTTCATGTATGAACTTATACTACAGGTTTCTTTCGTTATCCAAATTTATTCTATTCTTGAGTTTAAATAATGAGTTAAGATGACAAAGAATATGTATTTTTCTGAGTCTAATGAATTTGGTTCCTGAGTTTCACCAAGAAAGCAGCAAAGCTTCAGACAGCAACAAATCTATCCAAAGTTTTATCCAAATCTATTCTGCTTCTGTGTTTGGATAACAAGAGTTTGGGTAGCAAGGGATAGATAATTCAGATGCACTGCCTTCAGGAACGTGAAGGTAATCTAACATTACTTTATTGTCAGTAGGTTGTCAGACCAAAAGTATTTGAAAATTAGAGACTTGCTTTGTGAATAAATTTGATTTGTATACCACATAGAAAGAATGTGTTGAAAGAGAAGTATACTAGCAGAAAGCAAAGAATACATGATTTAAAAAGAATTTGATATTATATATACTAATTATATGCTGTCTAAGACTTTTTTTGTGTATTTTTTGATGAGCAATTTATGAGACTGCTTCCTGGGCTGGTTCTTTTGTAGACAGCTATGAATATCTCCAACATGCCCCTCCTGGGTTTTTCCCAAGACTTGGTGTTATTGGTTTCGCTGGCCTTGTTGGACTCCTTTTGGCTAGAGGTACGTGCAATTTTGTGGGTTTTTGGGATTTTTACAGTTTTTGGCTGGGGCAGGGCTTGAACCCACCACCTCCGGTATATGGGGCCAGAGCCCTACTCCTTTGAGGCACAGGTGCCGCCCAGTGGGTTTTTTTTTAACGGTTCATATGGGAGAGAGAGAATGTATGTTTGGTTCTTAATATATATCAATATGTAATTGATATGGCCTTCTTAATATGTAATTGATATGGTTATTTATTCCATGATACTTGTTTTTAAGCACATGTAGAAATTGTATGCTCTTGGTTAAAAAAGAAATTAGTGGCTGGGCATAGTGGCTTATGCCTATAATCCTAGCACTCTGCGAGGCCAAAGCAAATGGATTGCCTGAGCTCACAAGTTCAAGACCAACCTGAGCAAGAGTGAGACCCTGTCTCTACTAAAAAGAATAACAAAAAAAGAAAGCTTAGCTGGGCATTGTGGCAGGTGCCTATAGTTCCAGCTACTCAGGAGGCTGAGGCAAGAGTATCTCTTGAGGCTCAGCGCCTGTAGCTCAATCGGCTAAGGCGCCAACCACGTACACCTAAGGTGGCGGGTTCGAATCCCCAGCCCAGGCCCGCCAAACAACAATGATGGTTGCAACCAAAAAAAAAAAATGGCCAGGCGTTGTGGCGGGCACCTGCAGTCCCAGCTACTTGGGAGGCTGAGGTGGGAGACTCTCTTGAGCCCAGGAGTTGGAGGTTGCTGTGAGCTGTGATGCCATGGCACTCTACCCAGGGGGATAGCTTGAGGCTCCGTCTCAAAAAAAAAAAAAAAAAGAGTATCTCTTGAACTCAAGAGTTGGAGGTTGCAGTGAGCTAAGAAGACACCATGGCCACTTTAGCCAAGGTCACAGAGTGAGAATCTTATCTCAAAAAAAAAAAAAAAAAAGGGAAATTATTTATCCTTTATACTTGAGAAATAAACTATTTCTAAATGTTTCACTACTAAGATTAGGCTATTAATCACAGTAAATAGAACAGTAATTTAATGGAGATTTTATTAATTCTTGAAGTATCATGTCTTCATTCAGTCAGTGATGATATAAAACTTTAATATCAATTTAAAAATATTGCTACACTGGTTCAGTGCCCGTAGCACAGTGGTTATGGTACCAGCCACATACTCTAAGGGTGGTGGGCTTGAACCTGGCCTGGGGCCAGCTAAACAACAGTGACAGCTGCAACAAAAAAATAGCCAGGCGTTGAGGCGGGCATCTGTAGTCCCAGCTACTTGGGAGGCTGAGGCAAGAGAATGGCTTAAGGTCAAGAGTTTAAGGTTGCTGTGAGCTGAGACTCCATGGCACTCTACCCAGGGCAACAGCTGGAGACTCTGCCTCAAAAAAAAAAATATTGCTATACTAAACTGCTAGCTTATGAAACATCTATAGGAAATAAAGGATAATAAAATACTTTACTATGGTGAAATTAATTTGTTGTGAACTACTGGTAGTTTCACTGATTATAACAAATGTTTATAGTATAGAATTCAGATGTTACAAAGATTCCTAATGGCAAATGGGGTATGAACCCTATAATCAAACCCTCCCCCCATAAAAGAGAACCATGGTGACTAGTTTGATACCCATTTCACCAGTTTTTAAAATCTTCCCTCTACATGCGTTCACCATTATTTTCAAATCTAGAGGGCAGACACTGCTCTGGTGCTACTCCTAGTTCACCTGTGGAAGGAACTCCCATCGCATGGAAAACGTATTACATTTGTCACTCATTTTTTGTAATCAACTTTCAAGCCAACATTTTTTCCCCAAACTTCTTTCCCCTCCTTTCTTTCAAAGCTGTTTAGGGAAGCACTCACATGCTTGGGTAGTGTTTGGAACTGGTAAACATCAAAGGCCAAGGTGCTGGGATTTGGGCTGTTGTTTGGGAGATGGGGAGGTGGGATTGAGTGAGATGAGCTTTCTCCTTCCTCTCCATGTTTAGAACATGTGAGAAAATCTTACAGGCCCTCAGAAAACTCTCTGTGCTTTAGGTATGTTCCTACAGTGTCCAGTGGTTTTGTGTTTTTTTTTTTGTTTGTTTGTTTGTTTTGAGACAGAGTCTCATTATGTTGCCCTTGATAGAATGCTGTGGTGTCACAGCTCACAGCAACACAACCTCAAACTCCTGGGCTTAAGTGATTCTCCTGCCTCCACCTCCCAAGTAGCTGGGACTACAGGTGCCTGCCACAACGCCCGGCTAGTTTTTGGTTGTTGTCATTGTTGTTTAGCAAGCTTGGGCCAGGCTCGACCTGCCAGCCTCAGTATATGTGGTTGGCACTCTACTCACTGAGCTACAGGCACTGAGCCCAATGTCCAGTGTTTAGCCCCTGTACATCCATTAGGGTGACCATCCTGAAGGGGATTGGGGACCATATTGCCCTGGATGGAGTAGCAGCATGAGACACCCATGACTGTGGATTCTATTCTTTTGTGTTTGTTCCTTTATTCCTATCTTTCTTTATCCTTTTCCTGTGAGGGCTCAGTAGTATTAAAATAATTTGAAACTTTAATTCTTTTTCACCAGTATTCACACAAACACATACACACATGTGCAACAGCAGGTCTTTTCCCATGGGCTGTGGGTGTAGAATGGCTGGCATCCTAGGGATTCTCTAAACAAGATGAGTGGGATGGTAGGTATATCCATGGGTGGCCAGAATGGTCTGCCGGCCCGTCCAGGTAAGGTGGTCCTGTATGCTGGTGGCAGCAGGATGGATGCAGTGGTGCAGAAAGTCCCACCTGGTAAGGTTTCTCGAGCATATCTACTAAGGTGATATCTGCCTCAGTTGGTAAGAATGGACATGACCATGATGGTAACAAGGGGCTCCCAGAGAGGTGAGTGAATGATCATTCAGAGGAAGTGGACCCAACTAGGCCACTGAAAGGTGGCAGGTGGTTGTTGCCACTATTATTACTTTCTGGTGGCTCTCCCCAGCACTGGTGGCCAGTGGTTCCCTTCTGGCAATGATGATAGTTAATAGCGCACACCACAAGCTTCTTGGGAGATGGGGCATATGCTTGTGATCACACCTCCTTCCTGGGGTGCTGGGTCCCCAGCTTACATGCGAACCAACAGGAGTTAGAGGCCCAAGAACTGCCACAGATCAGCTTTCCTTAGTGGGGTGAAAATGACTGGGTGGCAGGTTTGCTGTGCTTCCCTGGTCTTTACCTGTGAGCTGCCCGGGAGCTTCAAGGAGAGGGCTGGGCAGATGGGGCATCCTAACAGTGACACAGGAGTTTCTTTTCTAGGATAATTTTATCCTTTCTTTTTTTGCTTCTCTTTCTCTTTTTCTTTTTCTTTTCTTTTCTTTTTTTTTTTTTTGAGATAGAGTCTCACTTTGTCACCCTTGGTAGAGTGCTGTGGCGTCATAGCTGACAGCAACCTCGAACTCTTGGGTTCAAACAATTCTCTTGCCTCAGCTTCCCAAGTAGCTGGGACTACGGGTGCCCTCTACAACACCTGGCTATTTTTAGAGATGAGGTTTCTCTCTGGCTCAAGCTGGTCTTGAACTTGTGAGCTCAGGCAATCCACCTGCCTCAGCCTCCCAAGTGCTGGATTACAGGCATTAGCTACCACCCCTGGCCCAATTTTATCCTTTCAATCCAGGGAATAGGACCAGGAGAGAAACATTAACGTTATTGATAGGCTGGGTTGATAACATTTGTATTCTCTTCTGTAACCCCAGTTTCATCGTTGGGGTTTGTCTGTTTAAAGTTTTAAAACCAATATGGCTCGGCGCCTGTAGCTCAGTGAGTAGGGCGCCAGCCACATATACCGAGGCTGGCAGGTTCGAGCCTGGCCGGGGCCTGCTAAACAACAATGACAACTGCAACCAAAAAATAGCCGGCGACCTTTCCTGTGCCCTTTTAAGGTTGACACAGTGCTTTAAGAGGCTAACATAGAAGGGTAAAGTAAATTTCCATAAAACCTAGAGAAGAGATTTTAAAAACTCTTCTTTGGATACTGTCTGGAGTCACAGCTGAAAAAAATAAAAAGCTGGGCATTGTGGCAGGCACCTGTAGTCCCAGCTACTAGGGAGGCTGAGGCAAGAGAATCACTTAATCCCAAGAGTTGGAGGTTGCTGTGAGCTGTGACACCACAGCACTCTACTGAGGGTGACACAGTGAGACTCTGTCTCCCCAAAAAAGTTTTAAAACCAATAAATAGTGCTTGCTCACTTCAGCAGCTCATGTACTAAACCTAGAACAATACAGAGAAGATTAACATGGCCCCTATGCAAGGATGACGCACAAATTCACAAAGTGTTTCATAAAGAACAACCAATAGGCTTGGCGCCTGTGGCTCAATCGGCTGAGGCGCCAGCCACGTACACCTACGGTGGCGGGTTCGAATCCCCAGCCCAGGCCCGCCAAACAACAATGATGGCTGCAACCAAAAAATGGCCGGGTGTTGTGGTGGGCGCCTATGGTCCCAGCTATTTGGGAGGCAGAGGCAGGAGACTCGCTTGAGCCCAGGAGTTGGAGGTTGCTATGAGCTGTGATGCCATGGCACTCTACCCAGGAGGATAGCTTGAGGCTCCGTCTCAAAAAAAAAAAACAACAAACCAATAAACAGCACTCCCATTATAGTACAACTGTGGAAGTATCATTAGCACACACTGTGCTGTCTCTGTGGGTCCCATGGCAAAAACACTCTCAGTGGAGTCAAGTCCCATGTATAATCTCCTGTTTCACCTTCTGCCAGTTTTCTTAACCTCATTCTCGGGTTTCTACAGGCTCTGCATCCTGCCATCTATTCTTTCAAGTCCCCCCTTCCCATAGCTCTACATCCTATAGTTGGCCTGAGACTTCAACACCACTTTTATCTTGGGACTTGTTTTCTTCACGCTCTCTTGAGTTTGAGCCCCTTTTCCTGTATTCATCTCATCTTCTCTGTTTACTCTGCCATGCACTTGAACAACATGCTTAAGTCTCTTTCCAAAAAGCATAAAGTTTGGAGATAAACTTCTCAAGACCTTACATGTCTGAAAATTACTTTCTGTCCTTGTACCAGGTGAGAGTTTAGTTGGGCACAGAATTTGTTTCACCATCAGAACTTTGAAGGCTGCATCTTCTAGCATCCTGCTTTTCAGATATGAGAATCAGTGGCCAGTCTGAATGCTTACTGCTTCGGAAGTTCTTCTGGAAGCTTTGAGGATCTTTGAGGATCTTCTCTTATGTTTTGAATTTCCATGTTGCTGTGATCAGATACAGATGCTTTCATTTCCTGGTTGGACATTTTGGTGGTTTGCAGCCTTCAGGTGAAGGAAGGTATCTATCTTTTTTTTTTTTTTTTTCAGAGAGTCTCACTTTTGTCACCCTTGGTAGAGTGCCATGGTGTCATAGCTCACAGCAACCTCCAGCTCTTGGGCTTAGGCAATCCTCTTGCCTCAGCCTCCCGAGTAGCTGGGACTACGGGCACCTGCCATAACGCCCGGCTATTTTTGTTGTTGTTGCAGTTTGGCTGGTGCCAGGTTTGAACCCGCCACCTTAGGTATGTGGGGCCAGTGCCCTACTCACTGAGCCACAGGCACTGCCCTGAAAGGTATCTATCTTATATTTCTCTGAAAATTTATTATCATTCTTTTTCCTTCCTTAACTCATGTTTTAGCAATTGGGTTCTTTAAAATGACCCTATATGATTATTTTATTTTGTTTCTTTTAAATTTTGTTACTTTGGCTCAGCACCTGTAGCTCAAGTGGCTAAGGCACCAGCCACATACACCAGAGTTGGGGAGTTCAAGTCTAGCCCAGGCCCACCAAACAGCAATGACAGCTGCAACCAAAAAATAGCCAGGTGTTGTGGCAGGTGCCTGTAGTCCCAGCTACTTGTGAGGCTGAGGCAAGAGAATCACTTAAGCCTGGCTATGAGCTGTGATGCCATGGCACTCTACCCAGGGTGACAGCTTGAGGCTCTGTCTCAAAAAAAAAAATTTGTTACTTTGATCATTTCTAAGAGCTCTTTCTCGTTTCTGAATGTTCCTTTTTTCATAGAATTCTTTTTTCTTTCAATGTAGTAGTTTTTTGAATTTATTTGATAATACTTAATAAAACATTTCATTTTGTTTTGGAGTTTGTCTATTTCCTCTGGGGTCATTTTTCTTCCTTTTTGTCTTCATCTTTCTCCTTTGTGTTTCAAGCTTTCCTCAAATGACTGGTGATCCTTGGTTGTCTGGTGATGTTTCAGAATAAGGCAATTAAAACACGCAGAAGAACTCTGTGCATAGATGGGACCTGCTGATAGGGGAACTAATGGGAACTGACCTTATATGGGCGGCTCCTTATATATGGCACCCAGTGCCAGTGTGAGGAGGGCTTTACTCTCAGTCACTAACACACACCCTTCTCAGCTATCTTGTTTCTCAGTAGGGAATCCATGGGATTTCTTTAGTGGTACAATGCCCCTTTAAAAAAATTTGACCTAGTGCGATGTCCTAGCCATGGGCAGTTTTGCATTGGGATGGCATGGGGAAAATGTTTGTCTTGATCCCTGGTTGCTGCTTTTGCTCCCCACAGTACCCGTCATCTCTGAGTCTGAAGCCCCTGTAAGGCTGCATGGGACAGATCTGCTTTTTTTGAGGCTATAGCCCTCTGTCAAGAATTCAGAGCAGCACGTCCTCTTATTTCCATTCACTCTCCATTTTCCAAAAATTAGTTGACACTTGTTATCTACCAGTGGACCCACATTTTCTCTTCATTGTGGGTTTCTTCATCTTTTTTTTTTTTTTTAGACAAGGTTTCACTCGGTTCCCCTAGGCAGAGTGCTGTGGCATCATAGCCCATAACCACAAACTCTGGGCTCAAGCTATCCTCCTGCCTCAGCCTCCCAAGTAGCTGGGACTATAGGTGCTGGCCATGATGCCCAGGTAGTTTTTCTATTTTTAGTAGAGACTGGGTCTCAGTCTTGCTCAGGCTAGTCTAGAACTCCTGAGCTCAAGCAATCCACCCACCTCAGCCTCCCAGGGTGCTGGGATTACAGACATGAGCCACTGCACAGACCAGTTTTTTATTCTCATACTATTATTTTAACAGGGTCACAGAAAAGAGGAGAAGAATGCTTGTGTTTAGTATTTAAATAGGAAGCCAGTTGCTGTGAAAGAACATAAACTGTAGAAACCAAAATACTAGTTTATTTGTTTTCAAAACAATCTTTTATTCTGCTGCCTTAGAAAGGGAAGTTTTCTGGAAAACATTTGCTGAGTGAAGGAAGCCAGTCACAAAGGACCACATATTTATTCCATGATTCCATTTATAGTAAATGTCCAAAGTAGGCAAATCCAAGATAGAAAGTAGATTAGTGGCTGCCTAGGTCTGGGGACAGATATGGGGGAATTAGGATGGCTGCTAATGGGTATGGGATTTTTTAGGAGGGTGATTGAAATCTAGTAAACTTGATTGGCTCGGCGCCTGTGGCTCAATCGCTAAGGTGCCAGCCACATACACCTAAGGTGGCGGGTTCGAATCCCCAGCCCGGGCCCGCCAAACAACAATGATGGCTGCAAGCAAAAAATGACCGGGCGTTGTGGCGGGCGCCTGTGGTCCCAGCTACTTGGGAGGCGGAGGCAGGAGAGTCGCTTGAGCCCAGGAGTAGGAGGTTGCTATGAGCTGTGATGCCATGGCACTCTACCCAGGGGGATAGCTTGAGGCTCCGTCTCAAAAAAAAAAAAAAAGAAACTTGATTGTGGTAATGGTTATACAACTCTGTGAATATACGAAAAACCATGGAACTATACATTGTGAATTATGTGAATTAGGTGCCAACAATGTGGTGGAAAAGTGGTGGTTCTTTTTGGCACACATGATATTATTGGGCACAATCTTTCAATTTAGGGCTCAAAAAATCTTACTCGGTATTAAACGTATAAGGCCAATTGTGATGATAAGGATAATGAATCAGGCCAGGCATGGTGGCTTACACTTATAATCCTAGCTCTCTGGGAAGCTGAGGCAGGAGGATTGCTTGAGCTCAGGAGTTTGAGACCAGCCTGGCTAAAAGCAAGACCCCATTCTCTACTAAAAATAGAAAAATTAGGTGGACCTTATGGCAGGTGCTTGTAGTCCCAGCTACTTGGGAACCTGAGACAGGAGGATTGCTTGAACATAGGAGTTTGAGGTTGCTGTGAGCTAGGCTGAGGCTATGGTGCTCTAGTCCTAGAGACAGAGTGAGACTGTCTAAAAAAATTTTTTTTAAAGACACACAAAAGTATAACGAATCATCAGATGATGTGTACAACCTTTTATTTACTAGGTTCAAAAGTAAAGAAGCTGGTGTATCCACCTGGTTTCATGGGATTAGCTGCCTCTATCTATTATCCACAACAAGCCATCGCATTTGTCCAGGTAAGGTAGACCCAGTAATTTATGTTGTCCCTCATTCTTGCTTGTGTGTTTGGGTTTACTTATTTTATTTTGTAGTTTTTGTAACATCAGACTAAAATTTGTTTACACGAGTAAATGAAGTAATTTGAATTATTTTCTCTACTATATACCTCAGCTCTGGCCCTGAATCCAATAATGCTAGTGTTCAGAGAATTTGAACACTGATTTGAATATTAATTGAAGAAAATTTAAGATGCCTTTTTTGCATACTTACAGGGAAGTCTGGAGACTCAAATTCCAAGGCTGATAATTATGCGTCACTCAATTTAGGCATGTCTGGTCACAACCTGCTCTTGTTGGACTTGCCAGCACAGGCTGTGTTCTGGCTGCCACACTTCATCCTGGTACTGATGCCAGACTTAATTCCTTGTTTGGGCCTACAGAAACTGTAGTCCCCTCTGCTGAGAATGTATTTCTCAGGGCTCTCAACTGGCTATTCCTTTCTCATCGTTTAGGCCTCAGCTTGACAGTATCTCAGCAAGTAGGTAGATCATAGTGGCAGGTAACACGGGGAGAGTTGTACCTCCAATTCTCAAAGCATGGTCCCCAGACCAGCAGTTCATGTGGGAACTTTTTTCCAAATGCAGATTCTCAGGCCCTACCCAAACCAACTGAACTAGACACTGAGGATAAACATGGTGCTTTAACAAGCCCCTAGGTGATTCTAAAGCCTTTGATATTTGAGAACCACTAATTTAGATCAGTAGGTAGCCTGAGGGGGCTCATTTCTGGAGTTAGTGAGATTCCAGACATAGAATCCCTCAGAAAACTGGCAAGAGCAAGGCAGACTCTAGGTTTTGAGGTCTTGGACAGGTTATGGAGACAGGGACTTAGTTGCCAGAACTGTCCTATCACATGGAGACTCAGTCTCAGGAGGAGACAGCAGTTATAGTCACCAGAATCAGGCTCTGAGCCAGACCAATCTGATACTAAGCTCTCTGGATTCCTTATGACAAAATTGAGTCCAGATTCCTAGATCAAGCTACAGTTGTAGGTGGGAGTTCAGTGGCCCCAGCTGTGGGAGATTGATGACTTTGGTCATGAATGCCAGTTAAGATCTTTCCAACATTGGTACATTTTTGTTTATAATGGTCCTGGAGGCAGAGAGTTAAGGCTCCTATACCTGCTCTAACCCTCACTCAGGAATAGTAAATTATGTCTGCCCACCATAGATAATAAAAATAATTAAACATCATCTCCAGCTTTTATTGTTTAAATCAGGCATCCTCAAACTATGGCTTGCGGGCCACATGTGACCTGCCTAGGACATTTATCCGGCCCACTGAGTGTTTTTGCCACTGCTGCCTGTCCTGCTTAGCAGCCGACTCGTCCTGGGGCCCACAGTCGGGCCCTCCAACGGTCTGAGGGACAGTGAACTGGCCCCCTGTTTAAAATGTTTGAGGACCCCTGGTTTAAATGGTAAAAGGCTGGGTGGGGAGGGTAGGCTAGGTTATTTGTTGAAAAGCAATGTGACTGCCCCCATAGGCCATAGTGTATGGTGCAAAACATCTTTGGTATTCACAACCAGGATTGATGGTAGGATGCTAATCTGAGTTGCTTTCTTATTTATTTTTAAAATCAATGGGAAAGAGGTTTTTTTTTTCTTTTTCTGTCTAGAATAAGCCAGAACAAAACAATTTACTTTATTTTCATTAAGTATAAAACATTAATGGTCTGTTTAGGATGATGGAAAAGTGCCAGGAAAGGTAGTGGTAATGGTTGTATGCCACTGTGAATTATACACCTAAAAATGGTTGAAATGGTAAATTTTATGTTGTGTATCTCTTACCACAATAAAATGAACCAAACATCAGTTATTGAAAGAGATTTTCTGATACTCAATGTTCTTTAGTTTCTATTTCACAGTTCCAATATTCTTTTTTTATTAATACCTTGATCTTGGATGAACCACTTAATTACTTCTGTTTTTTGTTTGGTAGCCTTTAGCTAAAAGTCCTATAAGAAAACCCTTAGAGCAGTGGTTCTCAACCTTCCCAATGCCGCAGCCCTTTAATACAGTTCCTGTGGGTCATGACCCACAGGTTGAGAACTGCTGCCTCTTTAGAGGGTTCTCCATACTTGCTTCCAAAAAGGTTGTATTAGTTTGCAGTCCCAACAACAGTGTAGAAGTGTTCCCTTCTCTCTACATCCACGCCAGCATCTGTAGTTTTGAGGTTTTGTGATGTGGGCCATTCTCAATGGGGTTAGAGGGTGGTTTTGATTTGCATTTTTCTAATAATTAGGGATGCTGAGCATTTTTTCATACGTTTCTTAGCCAATTGCCTGTCTTCTTTAGAGAACGATCTATTCATGTCTCCCTTTCTTTCCCCATATCATTACCGTCACATAAAAATATGCCCAAATATTTCACAGAAAATGCACGGGAAGAACTGCCCACAGTATTTACCCCTTTCCTGTCCGCTTTCCCTTCAACTGAAACCAGTCAAAGCCAGTCCTGGTGTCACCAACAACCCACGTCTTGTCCTCAGTCAGATCCCAGCTCAGCCTAATCTGATGCTTCAAAATCAACACAGGTGTTCCCCACCCCCCACATGGATTTATGTGGATAAAGCCACTGGCTTCTCATTTTAACTGTCTGCTCCACCACCTCGCTTTCCCTTCCTCATCTTGACTCTTCTCCGTCCACCCAACTTCTGGAGTTGAAGGACATTTTCATCAACTCCCCGTATGTCTCTACCGAGTTCTGGATCAGCTGAACAGTGAGTAAAGGAGTGGTGCTGATGTCGACCAGGCTGCTTCTTCCTGACAGGATAGGTTGGGACGTGTGGCTTAAAGGTAGCTAATGGTCTTCCTAATACACCCCCTAACTGAAAGCCTCACCACCCAAATTGCAGGCAGCTTCCCTGGGGCCAAGGCTCCCCCAGTGCTCAGTGGACGTGACAGGAGCCCAGAGAGGGTGGAGGGTGTGGCCCTGCCATCCTCATCACATTCCTTTCCCCGACTTGGTCAAGTAAGTCACCTACATTTCCCTGGGAAGACGTGAGCCGGAGAAGGGAGGGGGTTTTGGGGACCAGTCTGTGCATTTCTCTCAGAAGGATCTACCTGGAAACAGGAGAGAAGCACGTGTGCCCATCAGCACCGTCCCTCCTTCTGTGCCTCAGACCCCGGCTCAGGTGCAGCCCCACTACCAGCAACCATCCCTTGGACCAGTTTAGTTTTTGTCCTCAGAAGACTCTGAAATGGGTTAAATGTAATTTTTAACTACAAGGCCTTGCTGTACCAAAGGCATGGAAAAAAGCCATTTCTATTCTATTTTCCATTTCAAATTATGTTCAGGAACATTACCCAATAAAGCTCATAAGAGATTTGAGAATAAGATTATATAACAACTTATATGTAACTCTAATAAAAAATGCATTCACTTACTCCAGTAATAACATTCCAGCATAAGATGTCCCTACTTAGGACATAAATTCCCATTGAAAACATCCTGGAGAGAAACCCTAGACAAACATCAAGATGTTTTGGAAGTTAAAGTCTAAAGAAATTAAAGTTCCAAGTGAAATTATCTTTGTCTTGTGAGTTGAGAGGCTGGAGAAGTTAGTCCAAATATATCCTCTAGTTTTCTGTCTCGGAGTCCTCCCCAACCCAGCTGGCTGGGCAGGGTGAGTCCTCCCCACAGCTGCCAGCGTCTCTCATTGAAGGCTGCAGCCCCAAAGCCCATCAACAGCAATATTCAGAGAGTCCCTGGGCAGCATCACGCTCCAGCCTCAGCCTCAGAACACACAGAAACAAAGCAAAGCCTCTGTCCCACAGAGGAGTTTTCCAAAGCAAATTAGTGTTAATGAGGATTGTAGCTTCAGGCTCCACCCCCAGTCTTTGCTGAAAGAAGGGGAGGGTGGCGAATGGAGATGGCCCAGGGGCAGCCCTTGAGAGTCCACTCACGGACACCCGCGGGTGACCCAGAGGGCCCCTTGTAGGGGGTCCACGCCCCTCGGATCTCCCAAGGACCAACCAGTACCACCACAGTGTTTCGAGTGGATTTTCCTGTTGACACGCTCACATGTGCCACGCTTACAAAACCACTCAGGATCACGCTCACCCTGTGTGAGGCCCCGGCCCCAAGCATTTCGATTTTAAGAAGATACAAATCGATAGTTTCCCAGATCAATACTTTCTTGATTTTGGCATCCTCTGGCACTCAGGCCTGTCTGGGCACAGGGGTTTTTCCTTTCCATTCTTTCCGAATGTCTTGGTCTCCATCCCTGTGAAGCCACTAGCAGTATCCTCTGCCCGCCCTTCACAGAGAGGAGACCCCGGCCTGCCTCCCTCTGCCCGTGCTGCCCCTCACCCTGCCCTGGAAGCCGGCGCCTCCCACTGTCTCTCTCACCGGGCTCTGGAGTGCTACCCTTCCTCCTCAGCAGCCTTCCCTTTTCCTAGTGTAACATCGAGTTTCTCTGTGTAGTTCTCCCCCTCCTCCTGCTTCACTGCTGAGATGAAAACTCATTTTCCAGACCCCTCCAGAGACTGCAGGTGGGCTCTCCGGGACCGGGTTCCTGGAGGCAGAGGTTTCCACACACGCACCTTTCTACCTCTCCCTAGCCTTAGGTTTTCATTATCATTGTTTCTAACCTTTATCAGATTTCAAAGGCTACTGTAATGATCACCACACATCTGACGGCTTAAAACAGCAGATTTATTCTCTTAGAGTTCTGGTGCTTGGAGTCTAAAATCTAGGTGTTTGCATAGCTGTCATCTCTCCAAAGTCTGTGGGGAGGAACCTCCCTCGCCCCCTACCCATCCTACTGCCCAGCACTCCCAGGCCTGTAGCCTGGAAACCCGGCTCTGTCCCCACCGTCACGTGGGGTCCTCCTCCAACGTCTGATCCTGTCTGGACTCTTCTCCTCTCATAAGGACACCAGTCACTGGCTTCAGGATCACCCCAAATCTAAGAAGATTTGATCCCAGGATCTGTGATTAATTCCATCTGCATAGCCTCTGTTTCCAAACAAGGAAACATGCTGAAGTTCCAGGTAGAAATAAGTTTTTGCAGACACCACTGGCTGCACTGTAACTCAGCACAAGGTGGGCTTGCCTTTCTTCTGACTCATTCTGTTCCTTATGGTAATGTTGAAAAGTCTTTAGGTGAGTAAGTGAAATATGAATTTCAGAAATCCAAATCCACCCTGGGTCACATGCTTGCAAATGACAAACCCAGGACTCATCTGAATGACATGATGGGAGCTGGTTAGAGGCTGGTCAGGGGCTGGTCAGTGGCTGCTGGGCGAGCCTCACAGATTCCAGAGATTGCCTTTCTGGTCTCTGAAGAAAATTCAGAAACAAAATAAAAGAGGATCAAAGTTCAGGGAGCCGACCTGTTACCGCTGTCCCTGGACTGTGGCAGATGGGAGGTCAGCAGTGCTCTCCAGCCCACACGGAACACAGAGGCCTTTGCTATTTAAGGTTTAAAACTGGAAAGTTTAAAATGTTGAGGTATTTGCAACCACAAGACCCACTTAAGTGCCATGGGAAAAGCAGCAGAAACCCCTGAGGCCCCTGTAGGAACGTCTGGTCTCCCTGAAACACGTTCTACTCACGCTGCACCTCCCTGCTGAATTCCGGTCTCTCATTGGAAATGAACGTCCTGCACCAGCAAACACAGCCCCATTCCGGGTCTCAGACTCACTTGCCCATGGCCACACCATTTGGAAGCCAAACTTCACCATCCTGAGGCCAACCCTGGGCTCAGCATGTCCCATCACTGTCACACATGAGCTTAACAAGGCCCCCTTCCCACAGCTGCTGGCGTTGACCTGTGATCCCCAAAGCTCAGCCTTTGTCTCTCAAGCCCCCTTAGACTGAATTCCACAGTCAGGATCTGAAGGAGCTAATTTTCAGCTGTCCCCACCACCCTCCCGCCTGTCTGAATTCTGAGTGGACTGAGAGAGAGGAAAGGGAAGGGAGACAGGACTCAGCAAAGGTGCCCTACAGCCCCACGCTGGCCTGTGGCCCAGGTGCCAGCTAAATGGCTTCCTCCCTTGTTGGCCTTTAAATGCTGGGCCTGTGCCCCTGACTTTGGGCTTGGCAGAGAAAGCTCACGAGACAAGGAAAGGGAGGAATTGGGGCCCCCACAGAACTATAGGGAAAGTCGTCCCTTAAGTCAGGGGCACCTGGGCTGTGGGGTGAGGGACTTGGGGGTTCACAACATGGAGGTTCCCAGGGAAACGAGAGGAGTGGAGGAGATGAGCCCCTGTGACCTGGCTTCCCCTCAGCGTCTCCACTGTGTCTATCCCTGCTCTGGGCGTCACTGAAGCCACCTGTGCTGTCTCCACACCCCTCAAACACAGCACACTTGGCACTCACAGGGCTCTGCTCTACCTCTCCCTTGTGTTACCCAGGCATTTTCTCCAGAAGTTTATGCAAACGTTTTCTCATAATGAATTCCTCACAGACTTGTCATACCTTTTATCTTCTTTGCTGCAAGTTGGAATAATAAGAGGAGTTTCCTTGGGCTACATGTTAAATACACAAATGCTAATGAAAACTGATGAGCAGAAAAGGTCCATGCACACTTTTCATGATATCCGACTCCTCAGATAAGCAGAACAATCCTCACACAGTCAGCAGGCAGGTGCGGGCCACAGGTCGGAGACCCTGCCTGACTTCGTCATGGGTAATGCCTGAATCAAGGCAGATATTCTCATCTCTGATTCTTCTCCCATGTTAATTTTTTAAAATTCACCTTTCTTTTGTTGAAATGAAAATTTTCTGTCCCATCCAACTTGAGTGCCATCTTCTTAATGGCCGGGACATTTTCTTGCTTACATATGAGCACATATTCATAGCAGTTCATCAAATACCTGTTTCCGTTGACCTCTGATGTGCACTGTCATGCCATTCAATTCACAACTCTGCCAGTTGTACTGGGCTTAGTTTTTCCCTTTTGTCCGGGTCTCTGGTGCTCATGGACACCTCAGGTCGGCACAGGAAGGGAGAGGCTCCATGATGTTTATTTTCAGTACAGACTCCCCAAAACAGCACCAGCAAAATGCTGCCGTACATATTTGTTACATTTTTAAAAAATACTATTTTGTATTAATGTGTCACAAACTAATTAAATTACATATATAATGTCTAAAAAATATCCAAAATGTCACTCTCTTCCCAAAGCCACAGATAATTTTGGTTTAGTTTCTGTTGTTGCTATAAAAATATTTCTCAGTGCAAGAGTTTTCATTTGGGTGTAATAGTTAGTGATTATTTTTAATTACATTGTCTTCAGTGAGGCTTGCAATCAAAATGCAATGAGACCATTGTAAGAACAAAATACTTCTTTGGAGGCAATACACTAAGTCATTTTTGGAAATTCTGAAATTCAAAGGTTTGAGTAATCAGCAGGTAATTAATGGATTGTCTTTTGATAAACCCTTTTATTAGTGTCCTCTCAGATATTCTACTAAGTTTATATGACAAAACATTTTATGCCTAAGAGTAGCTTCTAATCTAAAACTGTTTTTATGGGAGTAAGCTACAACAATTAATGAGGTATGATTAACTGGACACCAATATAAATTGTGATAAGTCAGAAGAAACACAAAACTATTAAGAGAAAATGAATTATTAAAATATAGAATAGAAGTAAATAAATTCATACTACATACTATGCATTTAGTCAAAATCATATCCTATGTATTTTGTAAATCAATATACTGCTATCATTTACCTCTTAGTGATAAAGAAAATCTTGAACAATATGACATTGATACTTGTAATTTTAACTGGTCCAAGGACTAAAGTGTCTTAATGAACCAAAGATTATAAGATCCAAATATATACAGATAGACGTGCGTGCATATGTATGTAGGCTAAGTTGAACGTGTTTGGTTTACATGCATTATGAATTTTAGCAATAAATGTATATTGTGAACATAAAATTGGTCTCATATTTTATGAAGAGTTAGTTTCTGTTTACTCTCAATTATCTAAATTGTTATTTCATTTTATTTATGTAGATAAAATAAATTAGCAATAATCTTACTCTGACCAACTTAGTGGTATCAAAACATTCCCCTTTAATAATATTCTAGGCCGCTGATGTAAACTGTTCTCACCGTGCTCTGTCCTATTTCCTGGAGAACGGTTCACTCCCTGGTGCATAGCAGGCTGTCTCGACACACCGACTCGTCTGATAATGACACTAATGCATACCTTTGGCACTGAGTGGGTTTGAGGATTAACTCGGCAAATTGAGTCCTTCAGCGAGATAAAGTCTTGGAAATTGTTAAAGCCTTTATGTTGCACCAGTTAAATGCCGTCTGCTCTGAAGACTGTCGTGGGTGATTTTGACTCAAAGACAGAAACCCAAAGGAGTCTTTTTAAAATGCTGAATGCCTTTTCCAGGGCTTCTCAGACTGAATTATTAAATAGAGCAAAGAAGAGTAACACAGTGGGGTCGCAACTGCTGACTGGCCCGGTCACAAGGTTGACTTCTAAACTGCTTCATTAGTGTCCATTGTAGGAAAAATGATTTCTGAAGACTATATTCTTTAACGTGGGACATTTCTCTAATATCATCTTGCTCTGTTAATAATTAGTAACCTAAATCCCATTGCTGCAGCATGAAACCACAGACAGGGCCAAACACTCGCCTCCAATGTCTCAAACGGACCTCCCTACACCATGGGTCAAATCATCTGATCATCCCAAGCCTTAGCATAAACAGACGCAGTTGTTTTGATAAATAAAATATTAGAAGTACAGTTGTTTTTTTTTTTTAGTATTGGAAAAATTCATGACTGAGGTTTAAATCTGAAACTTTTACTTAGCTGGAAATGAAGTGAGCTCAGCACTCTTTAATAAGACAGATACTGTGAATTTCTAATTTCTAAAATTGACTATTTCTCAGTATACCCTCCACACGCTGGTAAGAAGCTAAAATACAGATTGAGTAGTGATGCCCACATTCATTTCTCCTGGCTTAGAAGCTGCTGCAAAGACGTGTTGCATAGATTAATGGTCTGTGCAAAAGGCTACATGAAATAGTTGGGATTCTTCTGTTCAGCATCTGATTTTATACGCATGTATTTCCCATGTTCATGAATGAACAACCTGTGAACTGTGTCTGCAGAGTGTGAATATACAAGAATGGAGAGAAGACAAAGAAATGCACAGAACAATTGCAATGTGCTTATTAAGAGCAAATAATCCTTGGGAACCTAGCCATTTGCATTAGTAAGTGTTCCCCAGAGAAGCAGAAACAAGAGGAAATAGATTCAGTGTGGAAACTGCCTCATGGGATTGTGGATGCCTAGAAGTTCCACCATGTGCTGTCTGCAACTTACAGAACCAGGAAGCTACAGCATGGCTCTGTCCAAGCGCAAAGGCCAGGAACCTGGGGGACAGTGCTGCTGCAAGTCCCAGATCCGAGGGCTGGGGAACCTAGAGGTCTGGTGTGCAAGGAAGGGCAGGAGAAGATAAGGGTCTCAGGAGAGAGAGAGAAAGACACATCGGGGGAGGGGCATCTTCCTTACTCAGCCCATTCATTTAAACGCTAGTCTCACAGACATCCCAGAAATAACACTTGACTAGCTCCCTGGGCATCCCTTACCTCAGTCAAGTTGACATCCTAATATTAACTATCAGACCTTATTTTTATGTTTCAGGTCTCTAACAAGCAGTCAGAGAAGCCACCTGCTCTGCTGTGGGTAGGCACCACCCTCCTCCTGCAGGGAACTGCTTAGACGTGCTCTGCCCACATACTCCTCCTGCCACACAGCAGCCTTCAGCCCCACGTGACGCTGCCACAGGTGCTGTCATGCAGCACACAGGTGGGTTCACGGACCATGATCAGGTAGTAGAGGCTTCCCAGGCTGTGCTGGGCTGGAGGCAGAGCCAGGGAGAGCATCGTCTGGAGAAACCAGCTCTGCCAGCTTGAGCTCGGGTTTCTAGTCCCCAGCGTAACTATAAACAAAAGTTTAGTGTTTCAACCGTTCCATCGATGGTGCTTCATTATGAGGTCCCAAGAAAACAAACTAATATCCCTGGACAACTGAAGGCCTCTAAGCTGATTCAGGGCCCAGTCCCAGCAAGCCCACTCCAGCTCCAGCAGGGAATCAGTCAGCAGCCCTGAGATCAGCCAGATGTACAGCAAGGCTCAGGACCATGGCCAGCTCCTCACAGCAGCTACTGAGAAAGCGCCTGGACTCCTGCAAAGTGTGTCTTCCATTTCCACCCCCAACATCACTGTCTAGACACCACTGGTACCAATATAGTCGCCAGCATGTCGCTGGGCATGGGGGGGAGGTCTTTGCAATTTAAGTTGCTCTCATTTTGTGGTTCAGAGTATGGGAATATAGACGCACATGCACTCTTGTGGGTTTGTATGTACACATGCACATGTACATACGTGTATACAAATATGAATAGGCATATATGCAAGTATAGATATGTGGGTGTAAAACTCTAAAACATCTTTGGGAGCTGCCTGTGGCTCAAAGGAGTAGGGCGCTGGCCCCATATGCCAAAGGTGGTGGGTTCAAACCCGGCCCTGGTCAAAAAAAAACTGCAAAAAAAAAAAAAAAAACATTAAAAGCATTTTTTACATTTTAAGGAGAGTCACACAAAGAATTCCTGTGCACCATTCACTCAGCTCCCTCAGGCTCAACATCACATGGACACTGTCCAGGTTTACAATCATCACTGACCCAGTGCTGCTGACTAGCCTTTACCATTAACACTGACTCAATGATGCTAGCTAGCCTGTACCATTAACATTGACCTAGTGCTGCTAACTAGTCTTTACAATCAGCATTGACCCAGTGCTGCTAATTAGCCTTTACTATTAACCTTGACCCTGTGCTGCTAATTAGACTGTACCATTAACCTTGACCTAGTGCTGCTAACTAGTCTTTACAATCAGCATTGACCCAGTGCTGCTAACTAACCTGTAAACCTTCTTCAAGCACTATCTACCCCAAGGAAAACCTTTCTTCTTACATATCTATTAATGCCAGTCAGTCTAACTAGCTAGCTGTCCTATCATTCCTTGCCCCAGTGTGAACTTGTTTTATTCTCTGCATCGTCCTTCACTACTATCCTTTATTTCTTTGCTAAAATAGCTCCAGACTTGGTCATTGTGCTCAGTCTCTGCACTGCCGCAGGGGACGGAGCTCAGCAATGTGTGCATATAAACACACATTTGGGCTCATGTTTATTCGCACAGCTCTCTGTGTGGATACAACACGATGCTGAGATGGCACCTTTGATGGCGTCCACGTCCCAGGGTGAGGCCGGCCTTTCCTGTTACTTAACAGTCGTCTTCTCTGACATTCACAGACCAGGCCCTCATCATCTTCAGCATAGTAAATGTCTGTTCAGTCACAGAGTTCCCACAAACTAGTTTTATATTTGCAAACTCATACCCTGTGACCATTTGCTAATTAGAACATAATATTTGGGTGTATATATACCTTACTGCCTTTAGCCTTTGATTAGGAAGATGTTTTCCAGAGTGACTTGAGCTCACTTTCTTCTGCGGTATCATTTCCTAGGACTGTCTTAGCAAATCGCCACAGAGCTGGATGACCACAAACAACAGACATGCAGCGTTTGGTGGTTTTGGAGGCCAAAAGTCTGAGGTCAAGGTGTCTGCAGGCACGGACGTCCTCTGACACTCCGGGAGAGCCCTTCCCCTCTTGAGGCTTCTGGTACTCCACCCTTCCCAGCCTTCTCGGCTGGTGGACTCATCATCACCTTGATGTTCCAGCATTTTCTCCCTGTGGGTCTCTGCTCACAGTCCCCTCGTCTCATAAGAACGAGAGTCATGCTGGGTGAAGCCCACCCTAACTCAGTATGCAAAGCTGTTATTTCCAAATAAGATCAATCTGTAGATAATGGGCGTGAGAAGTTGGATGTATCTTTTTGGGGGACACAATGCAACCCATAGCATCCACACTATTCAGGGTGACTATATGTATATTGTTAAAATGGGCAGCTGTGTTCCTGCTGTGGTCTGTGTCCCCCTCCCGCGTTTATTTTAATTGTGTTTAGAGCATAGAAAAGAGTAATAATATGATTCCAAATGCCAGAACAATTCAAAAAGCTCTCCTCATCGCAGTGCTGGCCTCCTCCTATCCACCTGTTTTCTTTCCTTCCCAGTCCTGCTGACTTTTACTGGTTTCTGATTCCTCTGCGTGCATCTGTGCACAGGTGTGTGACACACGCACTGGACAGACTCCGTCTCTGCTCCTGAGAAGCCCGGATCCCTTTTCAGGGCTTCCTAGTGTCTGACGGCGTGACCGCGCCCTGATGAGCTGCCCCTTTCTCCTGCAGACAGGCACGCCCATTGTCTTCTCCTCTTACAGATATCTCTGAAAGGAATAATGTGGACATGCGTCTTGAACAGTTTACGTATTTCAGGACAACTTCCCAGCATCGGAAATGCCAGTTCAAAAGGAAGGTCTGTGCGTTGTTTTATTAGATGTTTCCAAAGTCCTTGCCAATGTTGTATTGATTTGTGTTCTGACCACCAGTGTGAGCTCCTGGTTCAGTTTTACTGGGACTGTGTGGTCATGTTTCAGTCATCACATTAAATGAGATTGCTGATGTGTTGATACTTCCCTACTTATACATGAAAAGGTGTTCCCCCTCCCTCATCATTACTCATATTCCTTGACCTTTCCTTATCATTCCTGATAGTTTCATTGCCCTTTTACAATTGCATGACCCGAAGTTTTGTCCTGAGGACGTGGCTTCTCTCAGAGGCCTCCACGTGCAGGGCGCTCACGAGGTAGCAAGCTTGTCACAGGATACACATGTGGACACAGGGCGGACATCCTTGCCATGGGTGCAACTGCTCGGACATGTGGCCCAGACCCCAGTGAGTTTAGCAAACACCTCAGGTGAGAAAAGTAATGAGAGATTATAAAATCAAATGCATACTTTGAATTAATTTCTTAAAAATATTGTACATGAATTTAACTGAGAAAAGCAGCCTGTAAGTACTACTACTACCACATTTGAAAGAGCAAACGAAAAACTCTGAAGACATGGACAAAAGTATTTTACTTACCCATTTATCTGTTGTATTTGCTTGATTTTTAGGTTACATTAAATCAGAAACAGAATGTGAGAGAATAACTCCACAGGGGACAGGTGTTACAAGACAATCTAGTGAATCAGTGGTCCATGAGAATAAAACATCATACGAAGGATGGGTTCAAAAATAGGGTTGTTATGACTATTAATGAACATGGCGCTGAAATTGTAATATGTTTAGAGTGGAAAGAAAGAAAACTAATGAACATTGTGCTTATTGTCTTGTATAATTTTTGATTAAGTACCCAAGGAAAAAAAGCACAGGTAAGAAATAACTAGAAAATGAAAAGGGTTCCCAAGGCTATGAAGAATTCATAATACAACAATAATGCCAAATGAAATAATAATGCTAATTTAAGTATTGTAGGTCACCTAACATTGCTTTGTATTCATTGTTTCTAGACTATTGAGTTTTAAGAGAAATATCAGGAAATGCTTCCAAGACAATTGAATCCATAACCTAGTAATCAACATTTATATATTAAAAGCTGAGTGCGGTGACTCATGGCTATAATCCTAGCACTCTGGGAGGCTAAGGCAGGAGGATCACTTGAGCCTAGGAGTTTAAGACCAGCCTTAGCAAGAGTGAGATGCCATCTCTACAAAAGATGGGAGTATTAGCTTAGCATGCCAGTGTACACCTGCTGTCCCACCTACTTGGGAGGCACAGGCGGGAGGATCTCTCTCTCTATATATATATATTTGCACATATATATACTTGTGTGTGCATGTATATATATACTTTTGTATATAAATAAATACATACATTATATATATAGTCTATAAAGAGAATGAGGAAGATAAATGAACTTCATGACAATTTTATTTTTTAATTTTTTTAATAATTTTTTTAATATTCAAGGGGCAGGAAGCGACTATAATAGAGCCCAATGTTTAATTTCTCTTGCAGATTTATCCTGTTTATTACTCCACTCTGGTGACGGAATGCCTCTGATCCTCACATATGTCTCTTGAGTAGTAAATTATAAAACGCACGATGCTCTGGGGAAAAACATTTGTTTTGTTTTTTTTTCGTAGCGTGATTAAAGGAAACCTTCATTTTAAGTTGGTTATTTATAAAACACCTTTACCCAGCATCTTGTATCTTGTAGGAGAGAGCGATTGGGGTATAGAGCAAAACAGTCGGCTCTTTCCCCAGGCTCACGCTGCCGTGTGAGTGCTCAGCAAGGGTGGAAACAGGAGACGTTTGGTGACTTGAACTTGGGAAACTAGGAATGGAACCCATGTGGCCCATGGTGGCCTTCCATGGAGAAGCACGGCTTCCCGGAGAACAGCAAGAACAAAATGAGATACAGAAAGGAGCAAAGATAAAGTGCGGTCAGACTGCCGATATCCAGACACACGAGGTAGACGGTCTTGGAAATTGGACCCTGGCTGTCACTCACTAGGCACTGCTGCCTTTGTGGGGAAAGTTTTCTAACTACCCATCTGACATAAGATGTAAACAAAACACTTAGTAAAATTCTTGAGCCTCAGAGTTCACACACTCCTAAAGGTAATTTAATATTCAATCATTTGAGTGTTTGCAGAAAGCAAAATCGCTTTAGATTTAATTTTTCTCATTTCCTTGTTGATGAAAGCTGCTACCAAAAACATTTTATTTCGCTTGAAGAGAAAGATGTTCTTTATCCTTTCACTTGAAGCTTTTATTTAAGCTCGAGTTGAGACTGGAACAAAAGGAATCAAATTTCAGAGATTTATCTGGCATGCTGTGGCCCTGCTGGCCTTCGTGGTTACACCTGCAAGTGGGGTGTGGCTGGTCCCAGTTCTTACTGTCTTAAGTGTTTCAGGCTCTTAATAGAACTTCAGATTCTAGCGATGATTTGCTACGTTATTTATCTGAGCATATTAGTCTTAAATGGACTCAGCTCTGTTTTTTGAAGAATAATTGTGCACAGTGACAATCCTGGTGATATTTTGACACCAAGAATCATTTTGAAATGGAGGGAAGTTGAGAGACATATATGAATATAAACATATTTTAATGGGCAACAAATCTCTTCCTTTACTTACATAATAACACACGTCTACGTTTTGATTTTGGTCATTCACATTATGGCTTATTTGTGCAAGGGGCTAACTCCTACACACAGATGAGGACCAATTAATTTGGCTCCCAACATCATCATTCTTTTCATGTAGATTTCTTCAGGGAAGTTCTGTCTGGACCTGATGCTGTGGGATGGTTACCCACCATCTGTCTTTGGCCTCAGGCCATCTCATGGCCACTGCCCTGCTGGACCTTGGAAATGACTGTTCTTTCACCATGCAGCCTCAGGTCAGAGTTGTGGTTTTCGGATACTGCTGTCAATTTGTTTTAAATAATGTTATAGAATTTTGTCTCTGTTGGATGCCAGCAAATTTCATAGCTCCCATTCAAATGCAGATATGCATGCACAGTTTTCTTTCCTATGATGCTGTGGTGTGGGCAATTCCAGACTTTGGGCAACCCACACCACTAGAGCCAACAATGTGTACAGCTCACACACACACATATACATGCACACAGGCACACACACACACACTTGCACACACAGAGGTGCACACACAGGCACACAGGTACACACATGCACACACACAGGAACACACACGCACACAGGTACACACACATGCATGCATACACAGGAACACACAGACACACATGCATGTGCACACACAAGCACATACACAGGTACACACACATGCATGCATGCACACACACAGGAAAACACATGCACAGGAACACATATGCATGCGTGCACACACACAGGAAAACATACACACAGGAACACATAGACACACAATGCATGTGCGCACACACAGGCACACACACGTGCACAGAGGCACACATAGACACACATGTGCACGCACGCACACATGTGTGTGCACACACACGCACACACACATGTGTGTACACACCCACACAGACACACACGTGCGTGCATACACAGAGACACACACGGGTATGCATGCACACAGGCACACATAGACACACACATGCATGCACACACAGAGACACACACGTGTGTGCACACATACGCACACAGGCACACATAGACACACACACATGCACACACAGACACACACGTGTGTGCACACACAGGCACACAGGCACACACTGACACACACATGTGTGCACACACACACGCACACAGGCACACACACACAGGCACACGCTCCCTGCTGGTCCAGCCCCTGCATGGAGGGCTGTTTGTGTTTTCCTGCCTCCCTTGCCATCTCTTCTCCAGAAAGCAGGAGTTCCTCACAGCCACCCTCTGTGCAGCTGCGCATAACATAGGCACCCCATGCTTACTGGATTCTGCAGACATAATTTGTTTGATGGTTTGTCCGTTATGGGGATTTAGTCTGACTAATTTGTGGCTGTACATTAACTGACTCTGACAGCAGTGACGCTAGACGGCCAGCAGGGGCGGTGTTCTCCCAGGGTTGCTGGTTCCTTTAGCAACCCACGCTGAGGGCAGGAGGGAAGCATAGGGCCGGCTGATCCATCCTGAAACGGAAAGTAAGTTAGGGACGATACTGAGTTCTCACGTTGCAGGTTACAACAGAGGAGGGGTGAAGGATGATACCGACTTTGTCAGTTGGAGAGTAGAGGGTCGTGCATGAACGGAACAGCCACGGGATGTTTGTGGGTCAAAATCCTTATCCACGTAGGACAAAAATGCTGTGGCTGAGGACACAGCCTTACACGCCGCTCAGCCAACCCCACTGCACTCAGCAGCCTCAATGGTAACGGGGAAATAAGAGAGTGACCATTTCTGTTTAAAAACTAACAGCCCCTAGAAATCCCCATCCACATTGAAGTAACAATGCTAATAAACTGATTTTTACAGCACCCTTCAGAACAACTGGGGGGACCTCTATGTGTACAGATCCACAGTGGGGCTTTGACAATATTTCCGAGGGCTGGATGGCAGCCAGGATTCTTAGGAAAGTACTTAAGATCTTTCACTAAATTCTAGTACGATGATAATTTCAAATACAAGCAGCAAGTATTATGAGTAACAATTTTTAGTATTAACTAGTATGAAGATTTTATCAAATATAAAATTAAAAGTTCTTAGAATTGTGAATCATTTGTTCCTAAAAAATGAAGGAAAATGTTTCATTTTGCACCAGGAGACCCCTGAGCCCATGAGTGTGCCCTGGGCTGCGTGATGATGCTGCCTGCTCCCAGGTTCCAGCGCCGGGTGGGTTTTCAGCCCATTCACATAACGCACACTGGCCCTTTCCCAGGCTCTGGCCACTGCTGTGATATGTGGTAGAAAAGCACACTTTCTAGACTCTGAAGCCTGGGAAGACATCTTTTTCCTTCTGTCATTCAATGGACGGTTGTAGGGTTTTGTCAAGGTGCCAGGTGCTGAGCTGGTGACAGGGACACAGTGGTGGGCATAGGATGTGGGTCACGACTGGGGTGTGCAGGGGAAGGGTGAATGCGTTGGACAGAGAGGCCCAGGAGTGGGCAGGTGCTGCTGCGGAGGGACGGTCAGAGGCGTCTTGAAAACTCTCCAGGGGCAGCTTGACGTAAGACCTGTTATTCTTCTCCTTAACACATTGCTGTTCCCAGTACAGAGTAGAAGATCTTGGGGCCTGGGTGCATGTGGGGAAATGTCTACAAGCCAGGGAAACTCAATGGCCTCTTGAGCAGGACTGGCCCTCTGCTGGGCTCCCGTTTTCAGCTGTCTGGCTCATCCCTGCTGGGTAAGTACTGTGCCCCAGAGCTGCTGAGCTCTCCAACCAGAACCCACCCAGCCCCACAGGCCCCTCCTGGGTCTCCCCAATCCTCTCCCCAGAAGGTGGCACCAGAAGAAGGGTGCTTATCTTCTATTATCTGTCCTGTGTCCTCCTAAGATTTAATAAGGAATGTGAGAATCTGATTACAACTGAATGAACTCCCTTAATTTATTTAGGGAGAAAAATTGAATAAATCAGAGTATTCTTTGGGCTGAGTCATGTTAAGTGTGGTTACACTTGATGAATGGCACACATGGAGCCAAAGCTTACTTGGAATTTGGTGGTAAACATGAAAATAACTTAGTTCTTATTTCCCAGTGGAGGAAAAAAGCAAGTTATAGTAATGTACTAGGAAAATTTCCATAAATAGGTTAATATTTCCTATAACTTTCTAATTCCAGTCATGAAGTCTACACAAACACAAATAGAATTGAACATTTTCATTTAGAGACAACTGAATGTATTTTTTCCTACAGCTAAGTTCATCCCTTCTCTAAGCTCTACAAGGTTTTCAGTGCATACCCAGATACTTCGTGACATATCCAGTCACTGATGGAACTAGTGTCTACCGAGCCCCCATTGCTTGTTGAAAACAATGCAGTTAATAATATTTCATGTTGTGTCATTTAGACAATTTGTTTAAGGAAGGGTTACAGGTGTCGGCTGCAGGTGATAGAATGTGCTGGATAATGGAGAAATAAAGTTTAGTTAAGATCTGATCCTTGAGATTAAAGACATTCACAGTCTAGTATATATCTTACTTTATCACTTCATTTGAATATTCCATGAGAACTAAATATATTTAAAAGATATCCACTTCTCAGGCCACATAGAATTTCTCAAGAAAATTAATCAAGTTTACCTCACAGATATTCCAGGCATCTAGAAGCTGTGAAAGTTCCCTAAACCATAAAACTGGATCTTTAAGCGGTAGACAAAGGAATAGGAATGATGAGTGTGGAGAAAAAGAACCGCGTGCCCATGCTCTGCCTGGACCCACGTGGACTTTGCTGGTACCCCTGCTGGCACTGAATTTTCACGTCCTTATTTCTGGTATTAGTGACATTTGCCCTTTCTCTTGGAAACATACTCTAAATTGCTCTGGGAGAAATTTAACAAAGTAGAATATTAAATAAGAGGAAAGATGAATGAGCAATCAAAAATTACGTTCTAGGGTCAGACATGGTGGTTCCTTCTGTAATCCTAGCACTCTAGGAGGTAGAGCCCAGTGGATTGCCTGAGCTCAGGAGGTAGAGACCAGCCTGAGCAAGAGTAAGACCCCGTCTCTGAAAAACAGCCAGACATTGTGCTGGTCACCTGTAGACCCAGTTACTTAGGAGGCTGAAGCAAGAGGATGGCTTGAGGCCAAGAAATTGAGGTTGTTGTGAGCTGTGATACCATGGCATTCTACCTAGGGTGACAGATTGAGATTCTGTCTCAAATAAAAAAAAAATATATGTTCTAGAGTAAACAAAAATGCAATTCTAGGCAACTAATGCCACATTTAAAAGATCAGCATGTTTCTGTTGACCACAAGGTTCCCAATATTATTACAGCCCGAGGGTTGTAATATTGTATAGAATGTGCTGGATAATATGTATGTTTACATAGTTATGTTTCCAGCCACTCCACAGGGTGATTAGAGTTTATAGCTCTGTGCATGTAACTACAGGTGCATGCACGTGTGCCCTTGTGATGCCAACTAAGAAGATGATAAGGCCTGGAGACAAGGACCTCCAGGCAGCAGTGAGCACCCACCACATAGATCTTGGTTTCTAATACCACACTCCAGCAAAGGGACCTTCATCTAATACCATAATCCAGAGAAGGAACCTTTATCTAATACCACACTCCAGAGAAGGAACCTACATCTAATATCACACTCCAGAAAAGGGACCTTCATCTAATACCACACTCCAGAGAAGGAACCTTCATCTAATACCACACTCCAGAAAAGGGTCCTACATCTAATACCAAACTCCAGAAAAGGAGCTTTCATCTAATACCACACTCCAGAAAAGGACCTTTTATCTAATAAGCGTGGAGGGCAGCCAGGCAGCCCTTTGGATGGTTACATATGTTCTCAACTAAAGAAACACAATCAATCTATTAAAGAACTAGCCAGTGTCATTCAGAGGTCTTACTGAGCACTCCACATGGAGGCCTGCAGCCCGGGAGCAGCTCTTCAGACAGGTCCTGTCCCATGGTCACCGTCCAGCATCAGGCCATGCCTTATACACAGGCAGTGAAGGTTCAAAAGGCGCAAATCCCAGTGAGGTTTGAGTGCCAAGGTTATAGGCGATGGCAGAGCCCCCACCAGGCCTACCAGGTGTTTCCTCCCTGCAGTGACAGGTGGGGGCCCATGCATTTTATAGAGACCCAGGCAGGAGACATGGGGGCCATGTGCTTGGCCCTGTTCTGTCATCAAAGTCTCTTTCTGAAGAGTTGCAGGTTGTGACAGAGTCAGGGGTTTGCAAAATTCTTCTGGGAAGCGGAAACGAGCAGGTGTGGCTTCCTACATGGGCTCCTGTCTCACAAAGTAAATACACTTCCATGACTGAAGTGTGTCCTTCATTCAGTCAATGGAATAAGTGACATTTCTTAATTTTCTTGTTCTTCACAACAACCTTACTGTTTTAATTATAAAACTAGGGCATGATAGAATTAAGTGCCTGATTTTAATCCAATGAGAAATTTCTTTTCAATTTTCTTTCTGGAAGATTAGTGCCACCACTTAAAAATAAGCAGAGTGTCTAATAAGTAATCAGAAATGACAGAATGATTGTGTCGAGCAGTGGACAGGATCTGAAATTCTCTCTTAATTGAATCCATTAAGTGATCACAAAAACAGTTCTATACAAGAACCAGAAACATAAATTCAAGAATACAGGTACAGGAAAACTTAATTACCTGTCCACAAACACTTAAACACAGATAAACTTGCCCAGGGGGTACAGAGTATGTCGGCTTTGGCACTGAATCTAGGCTCAACCGATGGTTTATCCTAAGAATTGCTCTATTAAAGTAACAGTGACCTTGATGACCAAAAAAATACATTGGCTTCTCTTTAATTGGGCCAATTTACAGTGGAGAGCGTGTTGTTAACCTTTTCTGCCAAGGGGTATTCGGCACTTATGTCCTAAGCCGTCCTTATTCACCGTGAGCTTATTACTCACGAGCTTTTATTAAAGGCCTGCTATGTGCAGGGCACTTTATGAATTATTTAATTAATTGTAAACATAAATAAGATGTGGTTAACTTCCCTTACAAATTAATGGTCTAACATTAAGTAAGTAATAACTTATACAACTTATATGACTAAGAAGGTAAATAAATGCAAACAGAAATTTAAACAGTAAAAGAAGGAACTTTTTTTTACTTGAGGAAGGAAGGGATGATACTTGAACTGAAAGCTGACAGGTTAACATGGAAGGGCAGGAGCAGAACATGAACTGTTAAACTTCAGCAGAAATGAAACTTGGGTTATTTGCTTTGTTAAAACTTTTTTTCTTTTTTGTATCAAGTCTTTCGTACATAGATCATAAATACATTTACGCCATTATAGGATTCAATGTGATGACTATGTGTACACATTGGGATGTTTACATCCTATTGAACAACACAGCCTTCACCACGTTTGCCCTATTACAAGATTAAAGCATTTATGCTCTGCACCTGACAGATCCAACTTGTACTTGCAATACGTTCCATAGCATTCTGAACTCTGAGGTTTTACTTGTTTTTGATAGATTAATGAGTCTATTATGTAGTCACAAAATGAAGTAAATATGAAAGTGAATATAGCAAAATACATTCAAGTTAATTTAATGGCTTTGTTTATAATTATTATATGGGTAATATTATAGAGCATTTAAATATTAGGCAAGATTTTAAGCATCTCACATTTATTACTTCATTTAATCATCAAACAATCACATGGAGTTCACAAAGATTATTCAGTCATCTAAGGTTAACCAAGGTCTCAAGTCCAGAAGTCCTTGTGTTAGAAATCACATTCGTAAATACTACACCATTTCCCCCTCACATTTCTGTTTGTTTCACCCAATACAGGGAAACCACTTGACAACATCTGGAACTTTAGTAGGGGGTAAGAATGGGTACTTAACGTGACTGTGCATGTTTGCAAGGGGAGGCTGTTGACTCCTACTACTACAAACAGCCCTGTCTTAAGTGTGCAAAACAAAAGAACATTTCAGGACCCTTGAGGTCTGGAGTCCAATCTTTTTTTATTCTTTTGCCCAAATTATTTTCTAAGAAGCCTAGTGAGATGTTCCTTACAAATGATAAAATCTCAATAAACAGGTTTTTATTAACCTGGTGGAACATGGCTTACTTTCCAACCCCATTCAAGTATAGAAAGCATTCCAGGACAAATAGCAGATACCCTTTTCTTAACTCAAGCATCCTTTTCTACCAACTCCAGCTCTTCAGACAAAGCTAAACTCTTTCAATCAATTTCCAACTAAAGAATCTCTAAAACCCACCTACAACTTATAAAACTCCTGATTCAAGATGTCCCATCATTTGGGGCCAAACCAACGTATACCTTTCCCCATGTTGATTTGTGTTTTTACTTGTAACTACTTTCTCCATGAATGTATAACATAAACCAAATCTGTAACCTGGCTGCCTTGGACACAGTTCTCAAGACCTCTTGAGACTGTGCTTCCTTGGCTTTGGCTGCACACATTCAGCTCAGAATAAAACTTTTAAAATGATAATATTTTATAGAATTTGAATTTTCTTCCATCAACATCCTCTAAATTTATTATGCCAAGATAAGAGTTCAACCCTAGAGACTGTGTGACGTAGCATATTTGCAACTTCTGTTTCTTAAGTTGTAAGTTAACTTTCTTTCTCTTTCTGTAAATGACTAGGAGAAAACAGAGACTAGAACCGCTACCCCTTCTCATCACTAACCTTTGTAATAGACTACTGCCTTTGTATTTTCCTGTACATAATTCAGACCAGATGGCACCCAAGACACCTTGACAATTATAACTTCAGCGTAGAATGCTAAGTATACTTTTACCAAAAGAAAAAGACCACATCCATTAATCAGAACACTGTAACTATACAGTAAGCCTTGTACAGAAAGATGCTGAAATTCTGTTAACTTCCTTCAACTTTGTCTATATAAATAATGCCAAATGATCTCTGAGGCACTGACTTCCATCCTTTGAATCTACATTTTGTGGGCAGTTATCCCCAATCTGTGCTTGAATAAACTCTCTTTAAACCAGATTCTGACTGTTCTGCTTATTTTAGCTTGATCAGTTAAAGCTTTTTAAAGTCAAGTAACTGAATTCAGGTCCATGTGAAGGGAGATACTGAACTGTGTCTTCATATTTATTTAAATGAGAATTAACACTGCAACTACTTTAAAAGGCTATGATAATAAATAGATACATGGGTTACTATGAAAGTTTGAGACAGGCTGTGTTATGGCATGGGGGAAAGATTAGGTATAGGTTAGGGACAGGTATAGTTTAGAAACAGAAACTAGTGTAGACTAACATTAACATGGGGCCCATAGATAACAATTCAGGTTTCTTAAACCTCCCATGCTACAAACCGTGTAGGGCTGTAGAAACTTGGAGTTTAAATAGAGTGTTAAGTAACACAGATTGTCCAAAGCTAACATTCTTAAGGCTGTGTGGTGACAGCCAAGGCTTTGGCAACTCTGCATGTTGCATACAACATTGGGCAGCATCACCCCATTGATCAGCACCACTCAAAAGAATGCTTAGCAAGTACAAGATTAAGATCTCACTAGGCAAGTCTGAGCATAGATTGGGATCAATAAGGTAAGATAGGAAAGTTACAGATTACTTTTTTAAAAATTTCTTATAGCATAACTGTGTATATTAATGCAATCATGGGATACAGTGTGCTATTTTCATATACATTTTGAAATACTCTCATCAAACTGGTTAACATAACCTTCGTGTCATTTTCTTAGTAATTGAGTTAAAATGTTCATACTCTGCTTTTAGAAAGATTCACTTGTAGCCTTGTAAGATAAACTATCACCCTCCAATCACCCACCCTCCCCCCATCCAGCCCCTTCCCATATTCTAAGGCTATAATTAGTTTATGATGACATGCTCATAAAAGCTATGAATTAGTTTCAAAGTAGGGCTGTGTACATTGGATAGTTCTTCTTCCATTATTGAGATACTTTTCTAAGAAGAACATTTTCCAATTCCATCCATATAAACATGAAGGAGGTAAAGATTCTCCATCCTTCTTTAGGGCTGCATAGTATTCCATGGTGTACATATACCACAATTTATTGATCCATTCGTGTTCATGGGTCAATGGGCATTTGGGCTTCTTCCATGACCTAGCAATTATGAATTGGGCTGCAATAAACATTCTGATACAAATATCTTTGTTGTAATTCAATTTTTGATCTTCTGGATATATACCTAGTAAAGGAATTGCAGGATCAAATGGCAGGTCTATTTTTAGTTCTCTCAATGTTCTCCAGATGTCTTTCCAAAAGGAACAAATTAATTTGCATTCCCACCAGCAGTGTAGAAGTGTTCCCTTTTCTCCACACCCACACCAACATCTCTGGTTTGGGGATTTTGTGATATGGGCTAATCTTACAGGGGTTAGGTGATACCTCAAAGTAGTTTTGATTTGCATTTCTCTGATAATTAAAGATGGAGAACATTTTTTCATATATCTGTAGGCCATGTGCCTGTCTTCTTTAGAGAAATTTCTATTCAAGTCCCTTGAACAAGAGAAATTCTTAAGATATGAGTTTCCTAGTTGAAAAGGCCCACTAAGAATTCACCAAATCATCATTAATTTACAAGCACCAATAATAAGTGTCAGTTTTAAATTGATCTAAATAGTCCAAACTATATACAAAGATTCTATGTTGAAAATAAGAGTTTGTAGAGAATGGATTAATTTTTTAACCTTATTTACTGATCTAAATTTCAAGGAGATTTTTTTTTTTTCAGTGTAGAATTAGATGTCGGGCTTAGCAATCAGTCATATAAGGTCTAATGTGTACATGTGTCTTCCTAGGGAGTGGCTAGAAGATGTGCAACATCAAAAAAAGGGAGTAAATCAAGACTGAAAAACTCAGGACTGAGGAAATACAGGATTCAAAAGAGGAGAAAAATGAGGTGCATCCCTAGAATTATGACAGAATTTCCAGGGCTTCAACTGTGCCCCAAGACTTATGTAGACCAGCATTCAGAGTGGTATATAGGACAGAGAGGATCAGTAACAACTCTAACAGGGGTATAGGAAGAAAAGTGGAATCGGTTATTTGACAAGTTTTCTGTGTTTAAAATTGGATAAAGCTGTTGAAAGGGTAGGGAGAAGGCATGGCCACATCTTCACTCTAAACCAATGAGGATAAGAGGCAGTTTTACTTCTGTATAACTTATATGGAATTTATACAAGAAAAGAAAATTAGTGATAATAGACTACTCGTTTCAGCAATGAAAAATATTTATAACACCATAATAATAAAAACACTAAATACAGATTTAACCAACAATTACGTTAATAGCCATAATGGGGGTTTGGAGGATGAATGGGGAAGAAAGAATGGGAGAAAGCTAAAATCATCATTTTCAATAATACAAAGTCAATTGAGAATGTTTAAACATGACCACACAAAAATAATAGTAAATATGTATTTTTAAAATGTTTTGCTTTTAGGTAATAAAATGTCCAGGAAACCTCATATACCCTTCACTCAGTTTTATAAGAAACTGTCTTATTCTTTTCCAGAGTGGCTAGGATTTGTTGTTATTTCTATTTTTTGTTAGAGTCATTCTGAATGTGTGGTCGTATCTCATTGTGGTTTTAATTTGTCGTCTTTTAATCGCTAAGCTATTGAAATTTTTATCTCTTTCTTACCATGTGGATACTATCTTTGGTGAAATATCTGTTTGTGTCTATTGCTCATTTTCTAATTCAATTATGTAATATTTACAACAGTAAATATTATTATTATTTGTGTGTAATAATTATTATTACACACAAATGTAATATATTTTTTTTTAATTTTATTGAATGGTAACTATGTACATTAATGCACTTCTGGGGTACAGTGTGGGGTTTTCGCATGCAATCCGAAATACTTCCATCAAACTGATCAACACAGCCTTCATGTCATTTTCTCAGTTAT
>CAUYQV010077314.1:0-24786 GCA_963574575.1 Galagoides demidoff
CTGATCTCGTCTGGCTGGTTCCCCTCGACCACCAGTACCTACGTGGGCCTCCTTGCGCGGCTGAGCGGAACACGGGGTCAGGCTTGCCAAGCCCCTCCCCAACCCACACCTGCTGTAAAACAAACAAAACCTTGCAAACTATTTGCTTCTGACTTTTTTTTTCTCTCTCCCTCTTTTGGATTGAGGCACAGAACATGGCCTCCCAGAGTGTCTGCCCTGTAGGCATTGTCAGAAGCCCGGGTAGGGGGATACTGAGGAACACCTCAGTATCAGGAGCATAAAGTGGGGGCTGAGGATGTCACTGGTGCTGCTTCTCTAATGCGGCATTTAAAGAGAAGCTGGTAAAGCTTGTATCCTTCCTGCCAGTAGCACATCTTGCTGCATGTGTTTCATTTCTGCCAGCGCCCAGGCCTGCCACCTGTGCCTCCCAGGCTGGGCCACAGCTGTGGGGAGAGGGGTCTCTGAGTCTGGTCCTCGTCCGCAGCCATCGGACAGTCTCATGTTTCCTGAATGTACAGGACAGTGTGAGCAGCTCCTAATTGCTGCCCTCTCTAGGGCTGAGTTCTCAGTACAGGCAGGGGCCCTGCTGTGCCCACTAGGACATTGATGGCTCCTTGGGACAGATGAGTGTCTGAGGCAGGGCAGAGCCTTCCTGTGGGTGGGAAGAGAGTACATGGCTGCCTAGGTGTGATTGTCACTGCCCTCCCTTGAGACAGCAGTGGGAAGCCAGCCCTCTCAGGCCTCAACAACCACGCTCCTGCAGCAGGGCTATGTCTGAATTGCTCATGTGGAACAGCAGGTTTTTGGCCCTGGCCCTGGGGTGAGAGATGTTGGTCCATGAGGGTTAGAACAGCGATCTGTGTCGGTACCCCAGACTACTTCACCCAGCTCCAGAAAGTCCCCTTCCCTCCTGAACCTGGAAGCTGAGCAAGGTCAGGGATCAGCCTGCTCAGGCCCTTGGAGTTCCCTCCTAAGGGAACCTTGGCATAATGACCTGTAGCCAGGGATTGCTGAGACCTTTCCATGTACAGTGGGCGAGAGGGGACAGCCCCACGAGGGTAGACAGTGGACATGGGGTCTCTGATCAGGGATAGGGGACTCAGGATCCTCTGCCAGGGATGGGAGATGTGGGGTCTTCTGACAGGGACAATGAGGCAGGCTCCTTTATTGTGGACAGGACACAGTGTGACATTCCTCTCCCACCAGGCCAGTTGTGTTGCCACACTCTAGAAAGGTTTTGCTGCTTTAGAAATGTTACTGTGCCAGTTTGTTTCCCACCTGGCCTGGGGCACTGGCTTCTTGATGCTGCCAGGGTGCTCCCTGTTCCTATCTGAGTCCTGTCTTGAGCTGCATAAGAAGCAAGGAGGTGGCCCCGCACACCTTCTGAGTGTGTATTGAATCGGGTCTGAAGTCCTTGGAGCCCCTCCCCGCTGACCAGCAGTGTGTGGGTGTGCTGGCCTTTGTCCCACAAGCCCAGGCTCATGGAGCAGGGTATTTCTTCATGGAGCAACAGTCGCAGGACGAGACAAGGAACACAGAGGCTCAGTGTGTCCTGCAGTTTGACCAGCAGTGGGGCAGGCATTCAGTGCCCACTGGGGTCTGACTGAGTGGTGAGGTGCTTGTGTGAGGAGCCAGAGCCTCATCTGGTGGTCTATGGGTCATTGGTGACAGACGCTGGGAGGGTGACATGATCCTAGGAAGGAGAACTCCTGCTGTAACTGCTCTGGGAGGCAGGGGCTGGGGTGCAACAGTGCTGGGCTCCTAATCGTAGGCTGCTGCCCACCCATCCCCAACCAAGGCAGCCTCCTACTGCATTGAAGAGGATGTTGTCAAAGCCAGAGGCTACAGGCTCCCTGTCGCTCCAGAAGGGGCAGCCTCCTATCTTCTGAAGCCAGAGCCAGCCTCCAAGTCCCAGCAGCACCAGGAGCATGAAGAGGAGGAGGGTGCCACTGACTGCAGCTGGCACAGACCCAGGCATGGCTGTGTGCCCTGTGGGACATGATGACACATGAACTCTGGGACTTGAGCCCACCACAGTGGTCCCCACATCCCCCTGGTTTCTGCTGGTTCCAGGGTTCACCCCTTTAAATAGCAGTTCTCAACCTGTGGGTTGTGACCCCTTTTTAACAATGAAAATACATTGTAGCTTTAGGAAGGTTGAGAACCACTGTCTTGCTCTTTTTTTTTAAGAGACAGAGTCTCTGTCTTAAAAAAAGAGTCTCATTTTGTTGCCCTCAGTAGAGTGCTGTAGTGTCACAACTCACAGCAACCTCCAACTCCTGGGTTTAGGGAATTCTCTTGGCTCAGCCTCTCAAGTAGCTGGGACTACAGGTATCCACCACAACTCCCAGCTATCTTTTTGTTGCAGTTTGGCCAGGGCCGAGTTCGAACCCACCACCCTCAGTATATGGGGCCAGTGCCCTACCCACCGAGCCACAGGCGCCACCCAGAGAACCACTGCCTTTAAAGGAGGTGAGTGTTGGCACAGCCAATATCGAGCTGTTGGATGAGGCTGGGTACCTGGTAGGCAAGCAGCTGCTGTCTGCAAACTAAGGTCATGACCCAGTCACCCCTTCCTCACAAAGCTTGCCTGCCCTGACCTGATCTAGTAGCTCCCGTAGGTTGGACCCTGCCCTGGGTGTGGGCATAGGGAGTGCAGAGGCTGTGGCCTAGCCAGGTAGGGGGTGCCCCAGGGACAGGGCTAGGAGGCACGGGGCTTGGTCTTGGTGGCTCCCTTGGCCTCCCAAGCTGAGTCAGGGTGCTGGCAGCTAGCAGGGTCAAATGACCTCAGCAGACCCAAGCAGATTGTCCACCCTAGGTTTTCCAGAATGCCTTTGGCAACAGCCCAGTGCTTACCCTGGCTGGGCGTGGGCACCTGGCAGTGATGCCCAGCCTGGTACTCAACATCATCCAGGGCGATAGGTCCCAGGGCAGGCTGGCCACTCAGAGTGGCTTCAAAAACAATCTGGCAGAACAGGAAAGAGGCCATGAGGGCCCAAAGGAGGATGGCCCTGTGGTCCCATGGCCAGGGCAGCCAGCCTCACCTGGAACTCCTCACTGCTGGTCACCTCGACCTGGGCCTCTAGCCACTGGTGCCTCCGGTGCCCGCCCTGGCCCCACACGGCCAGCTGGCCCCGGGTGCTGGCCAGCAGCACCCTCAGCTCCCCCTTGTCTGAGAGCAGGGCCTGGTGTTTTCAGGCTTTGGCACCCAAACCAGGTGCAAAGGGGCTACCCTCCCCTGCATTGCCCCAGGCCCCTGCTCCACCCACTACCCAAGCACTTGCTGGCCAGCCAGACTTACAGAAATGCTCTGGAAAGCCCATGTGGTACCAGAAGCGGAGACAGGAGGCCTGGGTGGCTGGCAGGGGCTCACTGCGTAGCCAGGCCACCTGCCCCCCTGGGCCCAGTACACCAGTTTCAAAGAGGGCAAAGTGGCCTGAGAATGAGAGTGCTCAAGCCCTCAGTGGGCCAAGTGGGGCCAGCCCCTCGCCATGAGGGGGGTCTGGGTGGGAGGTTCCACTGGGTAAAGGGGCCCCCCAAGCTGCAGCAGGTGCACACCTGCCTCTGTGCCCAGGGTGTGGTCCACAGGGGGCTGGGGGTAGCGGGAAGGTGTAGTACCACTGCTCCAGTCCCAGCTGTACCCGCTTAGGCCAGGCCAGGCCAGGTGGCTCCAGCCACACAGTCCAGTCTCAAAGTCACAAGAACCTGCAAGGAATCAGTATTAGGTGTTGCCTGACTCCTGAGCACCACTGCTGGGGAAGGAGACAGATGGGTGGCTGGGAGGCAGGGACTGAGGCAAGATCTGTGGCCCGCAGGCCATGCGGGGCTCCCACCTGGCTGAGGGCAAGCCCCATCCTGGAGAAACAGGTCATCTAGGGCCACGTAGGAGGGCTGCACGCCTGCGGCCACAGCTTCAAACACCACCTGATGGGGCAAGGCAGGGCAGCTTCAGCCACTTCTGGGCAGCCTTGGGGGGTTGAGGAGGAAGGAGTATCTCCCAGGACCAGACACTCACCCTCCAGGCCTGCCCAGCCTGAATGCTCACACTGCCCAGGCGCCAGACAGCCCCTCCTTGGGCACTGATGCTGAGTACCTGGCGTCTCCCACTCTGCTCCGTGTGGACTCGTAGGGTACCTGCCATGCCATGGGCCAGCCCAGGTCAGCAGCAGTGCAGGAGGAATGCAGACCGCAGCTGGGGTCCCCCTCACCTCCCAGCTCAGCACCAGGCAAGGGGCCTGTGAGGATGCCAGGCTGAGCCTCCCTGAGCCCCAGGAACAGTGGACAACCTCACCTGGGTTGCGGGGGCTCAAGTGGTACCAGAAGGTCAGGCAGGCAGACTGGGCCAGGGGCCTGTACTCCTCTGAGGTCAGGGTGGCCACGTGGCCCTGTGGCAGTGCATTCGGGCTCATGTCCACCACCATGTAGTGTCCTGGGGGTGCCAGTGTCAGTCTGCCAGCCTCTGGCTGGCCCTACATCCCTGTCCCTGCTAGACCTCAGTACCTTGAGCTGTTTCTGTGGTGTGGTCTGTTGGGGGGCCCCAGGCAGCCTGGCCCGAGGCATTGGTCTGGCACTTCCATAGACCTTGGCCTCCAGTGAAGAAGCCACACCCTGAATCCTCAAAGGAGCAGTGCTTAGGTGCCCAGCAGGGATCAGGCCGCAGGGCCACATCATCTAGGGCCATCGTACCATGGTACCCATCCCGGAGGCCCTCGAACAGCAGCTGGGGGCAAAAGGTATCAGCTGGCAGGGCCCTGCCCCCACACCCCTCCCCTTGGGTGCCATGCCTCACTTGGTACTGGGTGTGGAAGTGAGGCTGGTGGTGAAGGGTGGCCCAGGCCTCGTGCCAGCGGTTGCCATGGTTGCCTGACCGTGACCACAGGGGTGTGTCCTCCTCTCCTTCCCGTCTCAAGACTAGACGCAATGTCCCTAGAGGCAGGTGGAGATTGAGGGGATTAGCCCAATTCCTAACCCTCCCAGGCCTCAAACGGCCCCTGCTTGCTCACCGATCTGGGGCCCATGGAGGTGATACCAGAAGCTGAGGCACTCTATGGGGGCTACTGGGACCTGGGGCTGGGAGAGCAGGTAGGCACCATGGTCCCGGGCTGGGGGCTCTGTGGGGTCCAGGAGCATGAAGTGGCCTGCAGAAGACATGGGGCCAACTGCAGAGATGCCCATGCTATGAGAATACCTCTTGGCCTAGGGGCCTCCAGTCCAATAGATCCCCAGGTCTGGGACCTCCCATCCTACCTCGGCCAGTGGTGTGGTCATACCCAGGACCATGGCTCTGGACTCGGTGCCAGTGTGCGTCCGTGAAATGGCCTGTGTACCAGCTACATGTATCTCGTTCAAAGTTACAGGAGACCTCTGGGGGGTTGGGGAAGGCGGAGAGGTCAGCACTCTAGCCCCTCCCCTCCCCTCTCCTCCTGCACCTGAGAAGGTGCAGGCTTAAGGGGTTCCTCAAGTTGGCCCAGCCCCCCAGGGGGGTGGGAGGGACCTCTATCTCTCTCGGTGGTCTCCGTGGGGCTACAGTTCCTCAAGGTCACGTTGTCTACCCCAGCCCCCTGTTGGCCAGGGCCATCCAAGTCCAGCAGGCCAATGAACTCCAGCTTTGTTGGGGAGAGAATGAGGGAGAAGACTATTAAGTCAGGGCAAGCCCCAGCATATCCCTGTCCAGGACTGCCCTTCTTACTCGGAAGGGCCGGCGGCGTGCCCCCAGAAGGGTTTTGTCCACTTTCCAGCCTCCGGTGCTATTGCTTGGGGCCTGCCACACAAGCTCCCGGGAGCTGCCATCCACCACGACCAATGCTAGGAAACCTGGTCAGAGGGGTCCCCATGGATTGGCCAGCCTTGGATCCTTTCCATGTGCAGGAACCCCAGGGAGCTGGTTAGGGAGCTAGGGGGTGGCCTACCTCGGGGCTGGCTCAGGAAGTAGTAAGCCAGGTGGAGCTCACAGCGAGGACCAGAGGGACCCAGGGCAGGGCTGAGGACCCGAGCCTCAGGCCTCAGCTGCCCCCAGGCCTTCTGCAGAGATAGGAAGTGCCCTAAAGGCAAAGCAGGGCCCTCAGAGCCTGATTCCTTCCAGGGCACCCTCTGTCCCTCAGAGGCCCTGATCCAGACCCCCCCCCCCCCCCAGTTAAGCAGCAGGGCAGAAACTCCTCCCTCCAGGTTTGCCACTTATGGGAGGGTTTTGGTTGCTCTTGTGAGGACTTGGTCTTACCTGTAGCAGCTATCTGGGCAGACAGCTGCCACTGCAGCCGCCCCACGCTGGCATCCTCCCAGCCCCCGGCTGTGGGGGATTCGAAGTCTGTGGTTCCTGGAAGAGCAGCAGGCACTGAGAGGCCAGGAACCCAGCCTGCCCCAGCACCCCGCCTTCCCCATCCTGCAGTGGGGAAGGTCTGCAGGACCCCACTGTCCCTTTACCACACTCCTGCTCATCCTCAGCCCCTGTACACTGCTGTTGGAAGTCGCACAGCTGCTCTGGGGGCACACACAGGTCCCCACAGGAGAGATGCCCTGGACTGCAGACATTCTGGAACCATAGGCCAGAGGGTGGGCGCTCAGGGGCTGGGGCCCAGGGTGTAGGAGGCAGCGTCTGCAGGGCTGTCAGCTCTGTGGGGCAGAACTGGGATCAGGTGGTGTGGTGGCTATGCTTTTTCTCCTGGGCAGAAAAGGCCAGGAGGCTCAGGCAGGTTCACCTGGGACCAGTTGACAGTGGTTGGATAGGATGAGGTCGTCCAGGCCCACTACACCTCCTGGTCCCGTCTGTGCAGCCAGGAGGATCTAAAGGCAGAGAAGGCTCAGGGGGTACCCCACTACTCCAGCACCCCTCTGTCCTCTCTAGGGCCTGCTGCCTGGGGACCTTCTCTGATCCACACACAGTTGATTTTTTGTGGCCTCCCTGACCATTAACCTCCTGTCCCCACCACACGGGTTGGCCTCACCTGGAAGGGGTGGGCACTCTGGATGTCAACGCGGTCTCGGACCCAGGCAGCCCCCAGCTCCCCACAGCGGCTCTGCAGCAGCACAGGGGCTGGGGAGCTGCTAGGCAGGAGAGTCTGCAGGAACAGCCGGAGGCAGCTGGCCTCAGATCCATGCAGGTAATGATAGAAGAGCAACTGAGGAGCGACCAATTGCTGGTCAGGGGCTCATGTACCTGGCATTCAGGATGGGAGACCCAGTGCACCCCACCTGTCTCACCGAGCAGTTATGGGGGCCTGAGGCCTGCAACTTGGGGCTGAAGAGGACAGCAGGCCTGCTGGGCTCAGCCAGGGAGATCAGGAATGAGCCTGGGGAGAGGGCAGGTTTGGGCCAGGGCCGACAGGTGGTAGGCAAGTGGACAGGACTGGAGTTGGGTCCTCTGTGGCCTCACCTCTCACACTGTTTTGGCTGTGGTCTCGGTGTGGCCAGGCGGGGTGCTCAGGGCTGGCATTACTGTGGTTCCTGACCCAGCCCTCCAAGTGGTTCCATGGGCCCAGGCCTGTCTCAAAGTTGGTGACCATGTGGTGGCCTAGGGTGGGAAGCAGAGCTGTCCAGGCCACCCAGCAGGGCCTCCACAGCCTATGGCCCAGCTTAGGGGACCCTGGCTGCCACACCCCAGAATAAGCACACACAGGACACCCTCTAGGACGTGTCCCTGCCAAGAGGCCAGATCTCTCAGGTAGCCCCTGTCTTACCGCAGGTGAGTGGGTCCTCGTCAGACAGATCCCCACAGCTGTCTTCCCCATCACACAGCTGGTGGGGTTCTATGCAGGCCTTGTTCTGGCAGTGGTGGTGCCCTGGTGGGCAGCTGGCCTGGGGGGCTAGGGTGTGGGAAGGTTAGCCCTGGTCCTAAGGCCTGTGGGGCTAGGGGCAAGGCCCCTGTGAGGCCACAGCCCTCCCACGGCCCTCCTGGGTGGGTTGGTGGCATGGGGCCTTACTGGGAAGCCCACAGCCCCAGAACTCCAGGTCGTCCAAGCCCACAGTGCCTCTGTGGGTGGCATTTCGGGTGGCAGAGAAGGTCACCTGAAGAAAGCAGGTGTCCTTAGGCCCTGCATCAGGGCCCAGGGCCCCACTTCTCTCCCTTCCCCACCCAGACCCCCAGCTCACTCGGAAGTCACCCCGGATGCGGCCAGTGGTCACTGCCAGCTCCTGCCAGCCAGGGCCCCAGGGTCCTGAGCTCCACCATAGTGTGAGTGTCTCCGTGTTATGGGTCAGCTGCAGCCTCAGCTCAGCCACGTCTGCAGCATGGGAGGCCTGGGCAGCTGCAGCCGCACTCCTGCCCACCACAGCTGCCCACTCCCTCCTCTCAGATATCCCACCCATGGATCCTAGGGTCTAGGCCACACCTCCAGACGCCACGTGGTACCAGAGCCTCAGCTCACAGGTGGGGGCTGCCTCTCGCAGAGTAGGGGAACGCAGGATAGCAGTGGACACCTCCTTTCCTCGGTGTGTCCCAACAGCCATATACCAGCCTGGCCCATGTGAGAGGTTAGGAGATAGAGCAGGCAACAGGGAGGCAAAGGCGAGGAAGTGGGTATATGTGAATTCCCCCTCATCTCACCCAAGTCAGTGCCTAGAGTGTGGTCTGAGTGAGGCCCAGGACCCTCCAAAGTGGCCCCTGCCCGGTCTCGGATCCAGCTGTAGCCCGAAGTACTGATATCCTGCCAGCCGCAGGGGTCCTGCTCAAAGTCACAGGAGAACGGGGTGCCCAAGGCAGGCGAGGCCCCGTGGTGACCTGGAAAAATGTGGGGTCAGGGTGCTGCCCTCAAGCCTGCTGCCCTGCCACCCCTCCTGACCTCCTGCTCACCGCACTGTTCTTCATCTGAGCAGCTGCTGCAGTCACACAGGAAGTTGCACACAGCCTCGCTGGGGGGCCTACAGTGGCTGGGGATCCAGGCCCAGCCCAGCGCCCCTGCTGCTGGCAGAGAGACAGCCAAGTGGCCTGTAATCAGTCATCCCCTTTTACCCAGGACTGTCCAGTTTTAGCCCCAACTTGGGGCTCAGGCCCAGGACATGAGACAGGGAGAGTGTTGGGCCCCACAGAGAGCTGCCATCCAGGGTCCATGTTGGGATTGAGCAGGGACATCTCTGGGTTCCTACTCTGAAGAAATGCACAAAGGGATGGGGAGAGGGCTGTGGGCACGCAGGGGACCAAGACCCTGATAGGGCTCCCAGCAAGGAAGTGGAGGGGCTGCCAGGATGGTGCCCCCAAAGGAATCCATCAAGGGGGATCCAGGGACCCCCCTGGGCTCCACCCAGTTCAAGGGTGGCAGATAGGCTGGACCATCCCCAGGACCCAATAGCTTGTCCTGTGTCCCCCCAGGTCTTCCTATGTAGGCCATCTAAGGCAGTGCTTGCACCTCCTCCTTCCTCAGGGGCTCAGGCATCAGCTCCAGTGTCTACTACCACCATCCAGAAGTAGGCTGAGAACCCAGAGCCTGAATCCTACTATAGGAGTGGGACCAGATGACTCACCCATAAGCAGGAGCAGGCTGGGCAGGAGGTAGCCAAGAAGTCTCATGGTCAGGCCAGAGGGAACGAGGCCAGGAGTTGTGAAGCTGGGCAGCTTGGTGGGGACTTTGTCCAGTTATCAGTCTGCAGTGGCCCCACAGGCCCTCCAGCTTTAACTGGAGGGGCATAGCCCCTTCTGAACCTGTGGCCCCTCAGCCCGGCCCCACCCAATGCTGATGGCATCACATATCTGGCTGTAAATGTGTCTCAGGTGGCCCCTGGTCCAGGGTCAGCTCCCACCTGTCCAGCTCCCGAAGACTGAAGGTTAGACACCAGCCATCTTGTCCACCCACCCTGCTCTGCTGGGTGGAGGCTCCCACTGGAAGAGGGAGGGGCTCAGGCCCGCTTTCCCCCAGGACTTTGTGTGGCGGTGTGGGGGTAGCAACGACTGTCATGGTCTCACTGTGCCTCTGGCCCCACCACAGGGCTAGCCAAGGAGGTGGAGACTCAACTTATCCTGGCAGCAGCAAGCGGGAGCCCAGTGTGTGTGCTGTGAGCCTGTCCTGCCTGTCACACAGGCTGGGGATATCACCCCAGCACAGGTTCATCTGCAACTATCCTGAGAAGGCAGGTGCTGAGTGGTACCAGGCACAGGGACCCTGTGAACCCAGAAACTTCTGGTCCTCATGGAAAAGAGGGTTGGGTGGGGGCACTTCAGGGCTTCAAGGGGTGTGGCATTTGGAGCCAGGGTGTGCCTGTGACTTGCCACTGTGTACCCTTGGAAACTTGTCTCGGCCAAGCCGCTTTTCTGGTCTGTGGAAATAGCGCCTGCCAGGAGGACCCAGTAGGGTGACAAAGGCCCACACAATGCTGGCAAAGGGCACCCATGTAGACAAATGTGCCTCAGCCCCCAGCTGTCCTGTAGCGCCCCACCCTGCCATCACTGTCCACCAGTTACTGTGTGTAGGATCCCTAAGGTAGAGCTCACACCCTACCCATGGCCCAGCCTGGAAAGTGGTTACTGGTGTCCACTTCTCTCTGCAGGAAACCCTGGGATGGGCTCAAGGAAGGGGGCCCCAGGCCTCAGCTGGCCCAAGAGACCAGACACTGACTCCTTGCGCAAGGAGGAGGCTTGTCAGGCCTCCTCCCAGATGTCCTTGGGTACAGCAGGTGAGTAAAGGTGCCATCAGGCCATAAACAGGGCTGTGGCCCCTTTATCAGACCCCAAAGGGCTGAGTGTGCACTGCCACTCCTGGGGGCCTGATGGGTGGGGAACTGGGGGCGGGGAACCGGCTGCTCCTGTGCTCTCTTACCCACCCGCTTCAGTTGAGGCACTGGACAGCCCTGCCCAGATAGGGACCCAGGGCAGGAAAGCCAAGACACAAGAGTCTGGGGACTGGCAGGCACAACAAAGCTTTTAATGTACAGGGGCCAGGCTGGTCTGTGGTGAGATGGCATATTACCAGGGGTACAGAAGGGAAGGGCAAGGCCAGCCCCTGGCAACAGTAGAGTTCTGACTTGGCTGCTGGAGGCAGCAGGTCTTGGGCTGGGGGCCTCAGTAGCCATCATCAGCCCAGGTGACTTCATAGTCAGGGTACTTGGCTTTAATCTTCTCAGTTGAGACAGAGTGCTGGGCACGACCGTAGCCCTGGAGAGAGATGGTTATTAGCATTGCCGGGGCCCTTCAACCCCTGCTCTCATGCTGGGTATCCACTGAGTGGTTAACCCAAGAGCATGTTGGGGAGGGGACAAACAGAACCTGCATAAACCCCAGGGGAGGGCCAAAGCAACTGTCCTGATGCCCTGGGAGAGCTCTCTCGTGGAGAGGTGGCATGCACAAGTGAGCAGACCTATGTGGTGGGTCCTCTGGCCTAAGGTAGGGGCCTGTGTGGGCCAGTGTATATTTACTGGGGCCTTTTGTGAAGAGACAGTGTGGAGACAGTGTGGGGACTTTGAACCGGACCCGAGGACAGGAGAGCCTGGCCAGGCCTCCTGTGCTTCCTGCCCTTGGTAGCACATGGTGTGTGGGACGGCATGGGGCCCTGGAGGGAAGCTTCTATCACTGAGACTGGGGCAACTGTGGAACCCCAGTCTCAGTGCAGGATGTGGTCAGGGCTGACGGGGCTGCAGGCTCACCATGGAGTAGCCATATACATGGATCTTCTTGTCCTGGCTCTGGTGGGAGATGCGCCCTCCGCCCAGACACTCACAGTCGTAGCCCTGCTTCTGCATCTCACCGGACACTTTGTCGTATATGTCCGCTGGGACGAGAGGGCAGCCTCAGGACGCGCCCTAGCCGCCCTTGGAGGCCGTAGGATGATCTCAACCCATGAAGAAATCTGAAGTCCCCTCCCTTTCCCAGTGGAGATGAACGCCTCCCAGGCTGGGGCAGTATTAAGGTGAGAAAACGGATATGCCCTGCCCGTGCGGGGACTAGGGGCCATGCCCCTCCCACCAGTCAACTTAGCTAGGCCAGCCCAGGATCGGGATCTGAGCTGTAGGCGAGCTCTGAAACAGAACAAGGTCTGCGCCCCGCCCCGGGCCGCGCCCCGTCTCGTCCGGCCCCGCCCCGTCTCGCCCGGCCCCGCCCTCACCGTGGTACTCTGCCCACTTGTAGCCGCGCACGATCTCCTTGGTTTCCGCAGCCGAGGCACCGGAGGGAGGTGCCGAGTGGACCCGAATCAGCACGTACTTAAAGACGCCGTCGGAGTCGATGTCTACATCAGGAATTTGAGCGAGGCTCGCTGTCGCCATGTTCCTGGAAGCGCTCACGGCTCCGAGGTCCCGGAGGCCCCTCCCCCAACCAGTGCTGCTGGGCGGGAGGCGGGCTCTGGAGAGCTTCAGCCAATCCCGTGGGGGCATGCTGCCGGAGGCCCGGCGCTTTAGCCAATTGTGCCGCTTCCCGGGGCACGAGTTAGCCAATCGCAATCTGTCTCCTTGCGGCCTCGCTTAAAGGGAATGTGGAGCAGGCATGATTAAATCCACCGACTGGAGAGTTCCTCTGCCGCCGTGGGGTGACAGGCACCTTGGGAACCGGCCAGTTAGATGGCCCGTCAGGCTAGGGGAGGTGACCCAACTTGCTCCTCCGTGCTCCGTCCGAAGCCTCCCTCCTCTCAGCCACCCCCACCGTCCGAGTGTACCCTCCCCTGGCCCCGTCGCCCGGGGGCCTCCTCCCTTATCCCCGCAATCCGAAGCCGCTCTCCCCTGCCCCAGCCTTTCTAAGGTCCCCCTCCTTCCCTGCCCGTGCCGAGTCCTCTCTCTCCGCCGTCCTAAAGACTCCTTCCCAACCCCTCCCCTAGCACAAGAAGGCGGCAGCAGCTACATTCAAGTTCTGTTTTACTTGGTTCGCCCACTGGCAAAAATTCCTGTCCAGGGGCGTTCCAGGCCGGCTTTTAGGCATGGGGCCGAATGCGGAGGCCCTGGGGTGCGGAGCGCGCCGCCCAGACTCGGAGCGCCGCAGAGGCGGGTGGTACAAGCGGGAGGCCAGGCCCGTGCAGGCGCAGGCGTGGCGGGGTGGGAGCAGAGGGCGGTAGCAGGGTTCAGAATTTCTCTGTTTTGACTCTCCCTCCTGGCTCCGAAGGAAGGCTAGGGAGGGCCTTTGTGCAGCGTCTGGACTTGTCCCCCAACCCTGTCCCTTCACGACTCTCAAGCGATCCCCGGTCGCGGACCAGGGTGCACCTACAAGCCGGCAGGCACTGCGAAGGGACCTCCATGCAATCAAAGAACCTGAGTTTCGGGACGGATCAGGACTCTCTTGGGTAGGCTTTTGCGCTGAGCCACTAACTCGCTCCCACGTCTGCTGCCAGCACCAGCCGGGAGTGCTCCTTGTTCCTTGGCCTTTCCTACTCCAGCGGGTAGGCGCCCCTTCCTGTAAGGTTTCCGCGGTTCACAGCCCGCTGGCCCACTCTGCACCTGTTTCCCGCCTCCCTGTGGCGTTAGGGCCTACGGCGGGTCATTTGCATTCCCGCCACGCTCTGGCAACCTCCTAGGGCCACCCTGTGGGGTGTGGCCGGACACCCCACCTTTGGCGCAGCCAGGCCTAGCCAGCACCCCTAGTCATAGGCTCTGCTTACTCTGCCCAGGCTCTCCGCCCCTCTGGCCTCTGAGTATCCCTTCTTGGTTTCCCTAACCTTTCCTGCAGGTCCCACAAACCGGGGCGGCTGGTGGCACTGTCAGCATGCGGGATTGGACCAGCAGAAACACCCCCGCACAAAGCCAGCCCTGCTCACCACCTCTCTGGGACACACCCGTGGGTTTCTCGCTCAGGACACACACTCCTGGAGGCCGACCAGGGTGTTCTCCAGAGAAGAAGGGCCTCTGAGCAGGAGGCACCTCCGACAGATCACAGAGGTGGCAGAGTTGGGGACATGTCGAGGATTTGGTTAAAGCGGGCTTCTGGACTCAGTTTAACTGGTTGAAGAATCTCCAGCGAGACCTTCGCGGGACCCGATTTGTGCCTTTGGGGACTGTGCAGTAGTGACCCCTTTGCGTGAAGGCAGAGCTGTGTGGTCCTCAGGCCCACCCCACCTCCCGGCGGGGAGCACCGAGGGCGAGGACCGGCCTCTGGAGGTCCCCAGGAGGAGTCCGGGAAACAAAGAGTTGTTGGGGATGGGGAAGGGCAGAGAGGGTCATGTAGAGAATACCCTAGGATGGATTCGGGTGAGGGGACAGTGCTGAAAGGGCCCCAGTAGAGCTGGGGAGGACTGAGGTTGGAAGAATTTGAGACGGAGCTTAGGCGAAGCAGGGGCGTTGCCCCGGAGACTGGGTCTGGTCGGCCCAGCGGCTCACATGATGTCGTCCAGCAGGTTGGCGCTGGCCACCCAGTCGAGCGCGCGCGGCTCAGAGGCGGCCATGATCATGCACATGAAGGGGCGGCCGGTGCGCCGGTCTGTGGGGTAGATGGTGGTGGGCGTGAAGCGCCGGTTGGCTTCGACGAACTCGCACAGCTGTTCATAGACGCGGGGGAACTCGTGGCGCAGGAAGACACCGCGCAACCGCAGCTCGCGCTGGATGTGGATGAACGCCACCTCGCGCGCGCGCCGGCCCGCCTCGCCTTCCTGGTCCAGGCCAGCCGTGCCAGGCGGCGGCGTCAGTATCAGCGTCTCCATGTCAGGCTCCCGGCCCCGTGCCGGGGGCGGACGTGCCGGGCTGCCGGCCGCCAGTGCCACCTTGGCGAACTTGCGCACCGTGGGCCCGGGGCTGCGCGGCGCGGGTGCAGGCCGGGCAGGGTTCCCCGAAGGCGCGGCGCCAGGGCCCACGGCCACCGACACGCTCAGCAGGAAGCACTCGGCCGGCTCGTAGAGGCGCCCAGCGGCCGCCAACTCTCGGGCGTAGCTACCCAGGGGGGCCGCATGTGTGGCCAGCTCGCGTAGGGACAGGTAAGTAGGCGACAGCAACAGCCCCTCGAGGCCAAAGCGCAGGAAGTTGTCTGCCGAGCCCGGGCTCGGAAAGCCCAGAAAGAGTACTCCGCGGCCGCGCGACAGGAAGCCGACACGCGCAATGCGCGAGAAGGCGCGGTGTACTGGGCCGCTGTCGCGGCAGAACTGTAGCACGTGGCGGCATACGCTGCCCACGCGGCCGTACACGCAGTGCGCCTTGTGCGCGTCCCAGTCCTCGCGGCGGCACAGGCGCGAGCAGTAGTAAGTGTAGCAGCTGTGGCAGGACTTGAAGTAGAGGCAGGCATTGAACATGGTCTCAGTGCGCCGACAGCGCGCATTGGAGCAGGTCATCAGGTCGTCCTCGTCTGCGCTGGGCTCAGGTGAAGCGTCAGCTGCCTCCCCCGAGCCCGCAGGCTCCTCTGCGCTGCCAGCCGAGGCGGGGGGCGAGCGCGGCGGCGCCAACGAAGGGGCCCTGGGCCCTGAGGGCCGCGAGTCCAGAAGGCGGCGAAGTTGGTGGCCCAGGCCGTCGGCCGCGGACTCTGGGGCCTGGCCGGCGGGGGGCCTAGAGTCGATGACCAGGTCCGTGATGAGTTCATCCAACTGCTCCAGGCTGCGCTGGCGGCCTGAGGTGGGGCCATCGTGGGCAGCGGGCGGATGCTGCCGCGGACGGCTCCCTGGCGGCTCCCAGCTGCTGGCAGTGGGGCGCTCAGCGGCCCGCAGATCGTTGTCGGTGATGGTGATCTCGGGCGTGACGTACCAGTTACGGCCCAGGCCCTCACCGCCGCGGCCTTTTTCCGAAAGCGACGTCTCGGACAGGGACAGTGCAGCATAACGCCTGGGCGAGGTGGACAGATTGACGACAACAGGTGGGCGCCGGCCTTCCGGGGACGTGCTGCGCGGCTCCTGTACCTCGCGCCCCAGCAGGTTCTCATAGCTGCGTCCGCGGCCCAGGGGGTCTTCCCGGCGTGGCCCAGGGGCCAGAATGTTGTCCCAAGAGCGCGAGTAATGGCGACTGTCGCTGGCCAGCCGGGGAGGGCTGGTACCGGTGCCCCCGTGCCACGAGGCAAGCAACGGGCCGGGGTCGTGGGGAGGCGCCACCTGCAGGGTGCGGTAAGGCCGCGGGCCCCAGTCAGCCCAAGACGGGCTGCTGCGCGGGTATGGGTAAGTCCGAGCTAGGGCCTCGCGCTCGCGGTAGTACCGCCCCAAGTCCTCTGTATAAAAGGGTCGGGTGGTGGGGTGGGCCCGGGTCTCCTCGGGGGCATAGCGGGGCCCAAAAGGCAAGCCGTAGGCTCGGGGTGTCTCCCCGTAATAGGAGCGGGAGGGAGGTTCCTGGATAGGGAAGGTGCGTACTTCTGCATAATAGCCACCCCCAGGTCTTGGGCTTGGCCCCAAAGGATCCTCGGACCGATAGGGCCTGGGGCAGTAGCCGTCGAAGGGAGGGCCCGGGCTGGTTGTAAAGCCACCTGGGTAGCCCTCAGGATCCTCGGTATAGAAGAATTGGGTGGGGCCTGGAGGAGCAGTGAAGGTCAGAGTGCGGCGCTCCGTGTATTCCCGGGGCCCAGGCAGAGAACCGTCGCAGTACAGCGCCCGGGCATCCGCACAGTATGAGTCACTGGGAGTAGGAGTGCGGGAGAGCGCCATGCGGCGGGGCCCGGGCACGGTGAGGCCGTAGAGTTGCGGGGCAGCGCGAGCCCAGGGCGCCGCTTCCGTGGGTCCGCAGGGCCGCGAGCCCCGGGCGGCGTGCTGTAGCACTGCGTCGTCGGGTTTGATGTCCAGGCGGCAGCGGACGTGGGGGGCGGGTCCCGGTGGGGGTTCGGGTGGCGCGCAGCGGCCAGTGGATGCGCACAGTGGCGCGATGCGGCCGGTGCCGCCGCGCTGTGGCTGTAGCTTGATAGGGTGTAGTTCATTGGCGAGCGCGCGCAGCGCGGGATACGCAGGCTCCCGGTGCGGCGAAGCCTCGGACCGTGTTTCGCGCTGGGCCTCCCGGCCTCGGCGCGGCAGCACCGGCGGTGAGGCGGGAGCGGGCGTCAGGCCTGGAGGGGCGCGGGGCGCGCTCTTGGAGCGGGCGCGGCGCCGGGGCTCACCGTCGCGGGACCGTGCGCGCGGCGCGGCGGGCTCCGCCGGCGGCGGCTCCGGGCGCGCCTCCATGGCAGGTCCGTCCAGCGCCTCAAGAAAGTCGAAGCTACGGCAGTGGCGCTTGTTGAAAGGTGCGGGCACAGCGGACCGGGCCATGGATCGCTCACATGGCTGGCGCCTGGATGTGGGCCCCGGGGCCGCCACCTTGATGTCCTGGTACACTGTAGACACCAGCAAATCCGGCGGGTCCGTGCGGGTCATCTTAAAAGAGGTCCCCAGGCTGGCGGCTCCAGCTCACTCGACCTTGCGGGGCTTTTGCCCTGGGGGGAGACGCGGGTCAGGGCGGCCCCCTCCGCCGCCCAGGGCCCGCTACTCCCTCGCGCTGGGCCGGCTTACCTGGGGCGCAGCGGGCGGAGGTGCCCTGGCTGCCGGCCTTGGCCAGGCCCTCGGGCGCCTGCTCCATGTTGGCGTCGTGAGGGGGAGCACCTGCAGGGGGAACCCAGCAGTCCAGCCGCCCAGGTCCTGCCTCTCCCCCACCCTCCCTTGGGAGGCGGCCGGTGGGCAGAGAAGGCTTAGCTGGGTGGCGCTCCGGCGTTGTTACCCTACTTCAGTTTCTGCGCTGAGGCTGCCAGGTCTCTCCTCCCCCACTAGTGACCGTGGTCCCGCTCGGTTAGACCCCCTTTCTGGGGCAGGCAGAGCGAGTGGGGCAGGAGAGTGGGGTCCTAGCACTAAACCCTCTGCTGTCTGCTACTGGAATAAAGGGGACTTGTTTGGGCCACATTCAGGTGCTTAAACTTAAGTGCGGGCTCCAAACGTGGCAGTGACTGTGGTCCCTTCCTTCCCTCTCCCCCACCCTCCCCGTGCCCACTGTAGAGCGAGCCCTCTGAGAATGCATAGTCCGAGGGCGAGTCCCTAGGTCCTAGCCAGCTCTATACAAAGTGTTTGCCACCAACCATTCCCCCTGCTCTGTGAGGGTCCTTACACTCAGGAGAGTACGCTGCACCCAACCAAGCCCAACTGTCCTCAACCACCGGTATGGCCCAGGCTAGAAAAATGCACCCAGACAGCATACCTGGGCTCTAAAACTATCTTTTCTTTTTTTAGATACCTCCTGTAACCCCAGCAATCTTGGGTGCTTTCAGACAGCCCCACAGAACACTTTACCCCAGCTTTGCACAAATATACAGGACACACCCCAACCCCCAGCATGTGCACGCGGCCTGGAAGCCTGGCGGCGTGTGAGCCATGAGCTCATGGTGGCCCCCTTCCCCTGAGCCATGAAACAGGCCAGGAAGCTGGGGGAGGGGGGGACACGTCCCCCCACCCCTGCTTACCAGGAGAGGGCCCTCCCTCCTCTGGCTGTGGAAGGCTCCATGGTTTTTCAGCCCCCATGTTGCCAAGGGGGGCCAGGGTTCAGATGTGGACCACTGAGATGTCTGTGGTTCCCAGGGCGTGGGTCTGACTGGGGTGGTGGCAGCAGGCCACAGGCTTGCTGCACTTGGCACCTGGTGTGGAGGTATCTGCCCCAGGCTAAGCTGGGAACAAGAAGGGGATTGGCTGACCCCTCACCTGGCAGGACCCCTGGTTGATAGGGCTCTGGGGGTCTCTTGGAGTGGGTCAACCTTCTGTGTCCTAGGTGTACAAGGGGCTTCCTAAAGGGTTGCCTTTCTGGGTCAGGGCACTAAATTCTAGTCCTTGGCCCCATCCCAGGCTCAGCCCCACCCGTTTCTTCCCCGATGTTAGGACCATCCACTGGCCGGCTCCTCCTCCCATCCTAAGCTCAAGACCAGGCCAGAGTAAGGCTCCACCCCATGGAGATGACAGCAGCCTTGCTGTCAGCGACATCCTCCTCCCGTGGGAATAGGGATGGGGTCGGATCTTCTGGGGTCCTTAGGTCTTCTGGAGCCCACGTGGGTGGCCAGGGCACCCCCACCCAGCCCTGGCCTGGATGGGCCCTTCCAGGGACCTGCTGTGCCGCCTGGGGGTGGGGAGTCCTCATCCTTTCCGGCGACCTTAAGGCAGCCCACGGCAGCAACACCCTGGACAGCTTTGTTCCCACCCCTTACCTGGGTGCTGCTCTGCGGCCTGTGCCTGGTGGGCTGTGTCACCCCCAGGCTGGCTCCCGAGTCCCGGCTTGCTGCGTCCCCGGCACCAGCAGAAGCTTCGAGGCAGCGGCACTGGCCTGGAGGCTCGGTGCTGCCCCCAGTGGCCGCCAGGGGAGCCACACTTAAAGGGGCCGCACCCTGTGGGGGCTTCAGTGCCGCCAGGACTGTGGTTTGCACTGGTTCAGATTTGGTGCTGTGTGAAGTGTGGGGGTCTCTGCATCATCTCCTAACACAGGTCTCAAAGCAGGAAACTCGTCCCCACGAACAGCTGGCCTGTCCACCAGCCTTACCCCCAGGACACCCGCCTGGGCAGCTGGTGGCTTAGCAAGGCCTTGTAACCTGAAAGAGCCCAGAGCCTTGCCTTAGGCTGCTGGGAGGGGTTTGGGCTCAGGCAGGAACAGATGGGCCACTCCCTGCCCCACTGGTCTTGCTTCAGGCCCTGCCCACCTCCATGCCAGAGATGCCAAAATCGCGGCAGGTACCTGGGGCCAGATGGCCAGCCCAGACTCGTGTCCACAGGATGCCAGGTTCTCCTAGGCAAGGCCAGCATGGGCTGTCACGTGGCCATTCATAACCTGTCCAGAGATATCCTTGCTTCAGCCCTACTAGCCTCCTCCCCAAGGTGCTGAGCCCTGGCACAACCTAGCTTGGTGGAGGGGGTGGGTCCCAAATGCCCTTGCTCTGAAGGGTGGGGCCTGCCCATTTTGTCCATTTGTTTGCAGGGTCCTTTGAGACCTTGCTGCTTCCTGTGTGATCCTGGGCAAGTTCCCTTTCTCTTGATCCATCCCAAGATGGTCCTGCCTTCCAGACTATATGTTAAAGGGTCTTCCCCCTACCCCCCCATCCTTCTCAGGGAGCCCTGCCTGTCCACAGGGCACGTGGCCCGGCTGGCTGTTGTCCAAGCTGGGGGAGGAACATCCTCATAATCATCCTGCACCTCCTGTCCCAGATGCAAGTGCCCTTGGGAACAAGGGCTCTGGCCTGATGGGAAGATACTCAGGCAACCTGGGCAAAAGGGGACAGTGGCTGGTGCCTTCAGGTGGCTGTGGGAGCAGGCGCAGGGGGAGGAACACGCACACACACGGCAGTGAGACAGGAGAGCTTTATGGTCTGGGTGGAGTGTCTGTGGAGCCCCAACCCTGCCTGTGGGCTCACCCAAGGGTGGGGCGCAGTGGGAACTGACCCTGGAGGCCCCTTCCCAGGAGAGGCCTCTGGTGCTGCTGCTTGCCTACCTTAACCAACCTGTCACACCCTCCCTTGAGGCTGTGCACCTGTGCTCAGGGCTGGGCCCTGGGGGCATGTGGGGCTGTCCACAGCCCTAGCCTGGTGATTGGAAGCGGGCGTTGGCATGCTGAGGCCTGGGGTGAGCTCAGGAGGGCAAGCCAGGAGTGGGCTCTGGGTGGTGGATGCCCAAGAAGCTGAGCAGCCTGATGCCCTGCCTCTGTAAACAGACCCTGATGGGTCCCTCCTCTGCCTCAGTCAATTCCCTGAGAAACACTAGGGACTGGCTGTGGCTCTGTTCTGAGAGGGCCAGTCATTCACTGAAACTGGCTGAGCCCAGCTGTCCCCTCCCTCCCTACAGGGTAGGCTTGTGCCTGGCCCAGGGGCTGCTGACCACAAAGGCCTGGCACAGGCCTCTCCTGGCTGGCAGCAAGCATAGGGTGCGTGGGCCAAAGTCCTAGAGTGCCTCATAGTCCCCACTCCCAGGGTGGTGGCCACCCAGAAAGGCCTCCAGCTCATCCTCAGCCTTCTTCTCCCTGCCATGTGGGGGCTTCCGCCTCCGCCTCCTCTCCTCCTTGCCCTCCTCTTTGTCCTTGTCCTTGCTCTTCTTGTGTTTGCTCTTCTTCTTTGCAGCCTTTTCTTCCTCCTGGGGCACAAGAGGGGCCTAACCTGGAGACCAGGTCCCTCTCCCAGGCCCTACCCCGTCCAGGCCCACTAGCCTGAGGGACACACACACCTCCTTGCTTTTCTTCTTTTTCTTCCTCTTCTCCTTGGAGGGGGGCCTGCCTTCCTTGCCTGCATGGGTGACAACATGACTCAGTGCTCTGCCAGTGCCCCCAACAGCCTGCCCACTAGTATGGGAGGGGAGGGCACAGTGTGGGGCCAGCCAGCATGTCACCCCATCTCAGGGCAGGGATCCTATCTCCAGGCCACTGTCCCCTAGCCTAGAGCCAGCGTAGGGCTTAGCTGGCCCTGGCCACTCCCCCAATAAACCTTTCCACTGAGAAGGTATGTGGACAGGCCTCTGGTAGAGCCAGGCTGGCTGGGGCTATAGAATCACAAGATATAGAGTGAATATGCTCCCAGTTGCCACAACAGCACTGCCTAGGCCACTGAACACCTCCGGTGTGGACATCAGGTCAGCAGCCCACCCCTCTTGTTTGGGGTGGGTCAATAGCTCAAATTCCTAGGCCCAGAGGGGGGATAGGTTTCCAAATGGTGATAGGACTGCTCCAGAAACCCAGAGATGATTTAGCCCTGGCTTGCCAGGAAGAGCTTGCTGGCTGGACAGGGCTGTGGGCCACTTGGGTCTGGAGCATTTTCTGGAAGCATGGTGTAGTCCATTGGACTCTGAAGGTGCCCGTGGTCAGTAGATGGGAAAAGGCCTCCAGACTGGGCTTTTCTTTTTTAAAGGGAGGTCCCTGGTCAAGGACCATGGGCTGAGGTTTTATCTGGGCTCCAGAAGGCCAAGTGTGCCTTTGGTGCCCACCCACCCTCATCACTGCTGTCCTTGGTAATGGCCTCTTCCAGCCCTAGCCCGAAGAGATCGTCCTTGTTCTTCAGTCTGACAGCAGGCACGAGGGGTTTAGGAGGCAGGGGTGGCTGAGCAGGGCCCATGTCCTCCTCAGTGGCGTCAGAGAGGTCGTCTCGTACAGGGAACTCTTCCTGGAAAGGGAGTGGCTGGTTAGGCCACCAATCCTCCCACCCCCACATGGCCCTGAGGCTGTGGGACCCCCTAAACCCCCTAAACCCAACCCAGAGTCAGTGTCTAGTGAGGCCCGTGTGTGTGAGCTTCCTGCTCAGGACTGTCCCCTGACCTCTTTTGCAGAACCCACCTGGAAACCCCTCACCCTCCTGGTCAGTGGCATGCTCACCCCCTTCCGCTGTGTGTCCGACTCTTCACTTTCAAAGTCGGGGTCATCCAGGACAAAGGACAACATCTGTGCGGCAATGGGCCCCTCAGGGTCACTCTCTGAAGAGGACACCTTCTCAGCCTTGCCTTCCTCTGCCCCATGAGGGGAACACTCAGCAGGGGGCCTGGTGCTGCTGTCCTTCTCAGGACCCATGTGCACAGAGGGACCTCCTGGCCAGGGGGGTACCTCAGCCTTTGTGGGAGCTGTCCCACTCTGTGGCCTCGAGGTCTTTGTGGACGACCTTCAGGAACAAGCAAAATGGTCAGCTGCCTGAAGCCATCTCCTGGTTGTACCCATGGGTACCCCGCCCATACCATTTCATCTCTGGCTCTGAGCACTGCTGGGGGACCAGGGTAGCTGCTCCTGGGAGGTCTGCAGCTTCTGCTTCCTCCTCGCTTGAGAGAGTGATGTTTTTACTAGGGACAGGGCCTGAGGCCACCAGGGGTCTGCCATGTAGCTGGTCTTCAAAGTCAACATCGTCCTGGAAGCCTGCTACCATGGGGTTCCCTGCCACAGCCTCCCCATCGCTGCAAAGGAGGGACAAGGCTGTCAGAGGTCACCAGGTGGGTCCGGGAGGCTGGACCCCTCTTCCTCAATGCTGGACACCACTGGCCTCCAGTATGCTCTAGCCTTGGGGTTGCTCAGTTTGGGGGCCATGTTCTGGTAGGGAGCCCTACTTCTCAGGCCCTCCTGGTGTTCTGAGCAGAGAGAGGCAAGGGAGGGCAGGAGACATGAGGCTGGAAAGTCCATGGTGTCCTGTGGCCAGAGGGCTACCTGGGCTACGTCCTACCCTTTGTGCAGCTCAGGACAGGCTGAGGCAGGGCTTTCTGTCTGTAGCCTGGCCCAGTCCACTGGAGGCTGCACCTTGTGGCCTGGCATTCTACACCGCCTGGTGGCCCACAATGGCCTTCCCAATGCCCCCCACGTGGAGTTGGCCCAAGGCCACTCCCAGGACACTTGCAGGGCCTAGGCCTAGACCTGTCACTATCCTGCCGCAGGGCCTTGGCTCCAGCTCTCTTCTCGTCCTCAGAGGGGGCGGTGTCCTCCAGGAAGCTGCGGTCGAGGCGATCATCAGGAACAAAGTCCTCCACATTCTGGACCTCCACAGGGGTCTCTGCCATAGGGGCTGGCTCTGGCTCTGTGAACAGCAGGTGCTGCACCTGACCCCTCAGGTGCTCCCCCCTCTCAGGGCTACCCTAGGGCTATGTGTTCAGGACTAGGACCCCAGAGTGGCATATGCCCCACCCAGGAAGAGGAAGAGGGTGCTTCCCAGAGACTCAGGGAGCACACCCCAGTCTGGGGGCACAGGACCCAGTGTGAAGCCATGGCAGGGAGCCTTGCAGAAACCCACCATGAAGGTGTCAGGGCCTACCTGGAGGGGAAGGGGCTGTAGGGGCGGCCGGCGAGGCCCCAAATAGCCGAGAGATGATGCTCCGCCGTGGGGGCTGGGCACTGGCTTCCAAGGGGGCCACAGGGGTTGGTGGCGGGGGGCAGGCTGACAGGGCGTGGGGGGGCAGCTGTGGGGCAGGCTGGGGTGTGCTGGGGCTGGAGCTCCCTGTGGACACAGCACTCAGAGGCACAACTGGAGACTGGGAGCCTGAGGATGGGCTCTGCCCATTGGCTGCCAGTGGAGATGCATGGCCACGGCTGCGAGCCTCCATCATCTCGAGGAAGCTGGAGGGTGAAGGCAGAGAATGAGAAGCAGGGCTCCCCTGCCTCTTCCGGGGCCTTTCCCAGCACACTTGTTGATTGGTGGGAAACTCCCCCCATTTGTTCCCAATCCTGAATGAATGGTCCTAAGGGCAAGAGACAGCAAGTGTGATGGAGACAGGTGACCAGCTGGGTGTCTGGCTCCCCTTAAGAGTTACTCCTAGGTCTCCTTGTTCTGAGGCACAGCTGTCAGAGACTCCAAGCAGAATGTTGCCATGTGGTAACAGGCAGACCTCTCTGCTGCCTCTGCAAGGTTTCTAGGAAAGAGAGGCAGGGGCTTGGTAGACACATGCCAGATGCTGGCACTGCTGGCCTGAGAGGTGGGCTCTGTTCCTGGCCTGTCCCAGGATGCTGGTGCATCACAGCAGGAAACACCAGGACGAGTTCCCCAGAGAAGTACCTGAGCAGCAGCTCCCTTTGGAGCTGCTCTCCTAGCACCCAGCTGTCTTGCTGGGTGTCATTCCTATGACCACAAGCAAAAGCCTTCTGGGAACAGGCCTGCTGGGGGGCGTTAGGAGCATCAACCTGGCCACTGGAACACCGCCCCAGCTTGTGGTGCACAGCCTTTCCGACTCTTCCCCAAGAATCCCCAAAGTTAGGTTCACTGTGAGCAGCTCAGTATTCCAACTCCTCTTGGAGAGTAGGTGCCTCTTGAAGAGGCCAGGAGGGCAGATGAGAGTGCAGGCTACCCAGAGCTGAGGGCAGAGAATGGGGCCACCAGCCACAGCCTACAAGCTCCATGCTGCCCCAACAACTCAGGAAGATGCTAGGAACAGGCCCTGCTTAGGACAGGGGCCGCTGTGCTGTCTATGTACCTCTTTTTTTTTTTTTGAGATGGAGCCTCAAGCTATCCCCCTGGGTAGAGTGCCATGGCATCACAGCTCATAGCAACCTCCAACTCCTGGGCTCAAGCGAGTCTCCTGCCTCCGCCTCCCAAGTAGCTGGGACCACAGG
>CAUYQV010077315.1:0-19764 GCA_963574575.1 Galagoides demidoff
ACCCATGAATGGATCAATAAATTGTGGTATATGTACACCATGGAATACTACACAGCCACAAAGAAAGATGGAGACTTTGCCTCCTTCATGTTTACATGGATGGAGCTGGAAAATGTCTTCCTTAGCAAAGTATCTCAAGAATGGAAGAAAAAGTATCCAATGTAATCAACACTATTATGAAACTAATTGTTAGCTATCTTAAGAAAGCAACAATCCAAATGGAGCCCTAGACTACGGGGAAAGGGGAGAGGGGAGGGGAGGTGGGACGATGGGTGAAGAGAATGATATTGTGGGGGGTCACACCTATAATTTATCCTATTAGGGTACCTGTGAATTTGTCTAAAGGTTGAATATAAATGTCTTAACACAACAATGATGAGAAAGACATGATGGCTATGTTAGTCAGTTGGATGAGAGTTTTCCAAACTGCATATGGAAGCAACACACTGTATCGTATGATAGAATTAATGTACACAATTATGATCTAATAAAAGAAAAAAAAAGAGTTCAAGACCAGCCTGAACAAGAGTGAGACTAGGTCTCCACTAAAAATAGAAAAATTAGCTGGGTGTTGTAGCAGTGGCCTGTAGTCCTAGCTACCCTAGAAACTGAGGTGGGAGGAACACTTGAGCCCAGGAGTTTGAGGTTGCTCTGAGGTAGGCTGAGGCCCTGGCAGTCTAGCTAGGCAACAGAGTGAGGCTCTGCCTCAAAAAAAAAAAAAATACTTGATACTTGCACCTTACACGTTTTATTATGTTCCTAGCAAGCATTTTTCTTGATCATTTTAAGAATTCCTCAGGCAGTCTCAATATTACCTTTCTCTGTTGTAAAAATTGCAAATACTTTTCCCAATCTATCTTCTATCCATTTACTTTGTCTAACATCTTGGTACTAAAGCCAGAAAAGTACTCAAAAAAAAAAAAAAAAAAAAAAAAAAGAAAGAAAGAAAGAAAGAAAGAAAGAAAAGAAAACTGTAGACCAATATCCCTTGGGAATATACATGCAAAAATTCCCTACAATTTTCTAATAATGTTTGCTCATAGATTTTTAACATAACAGGCTTTTAAAAATCATAAAGGGCTTTTAACTTTTAAAAATCTGTTCACCTAAGACATTTTTTTCTTTTGTTCTAATAATGTGGTAAATAACTGAGAATGAATTCTCCTATCTGTAACCTCTTTGCATTTCTGGTTTAACTTCACATTACCATCATACATTAAAAAAAAAAAAAGAAAAGAAAGAGAAAAGTCAAAGTATAGTGGATTGATTCTAGCATTACCTCTATTTTTCTATACGTTTGAAAAATGTTTATAATAAAAATACGAAATGGAAACTTTCAAATTTTAAATAATAACCTGGCTAATGCTAAAGATAGTATTTTTTAGAAGTTTTGCATCCCTGTGATTTTGATTTAAATATGTTAGCATGATTAGACTTCATTTTCATGACAAGACCTTTCATTCCCTGAAATGGGACTTGTATTTGTATTTATTTAACCTCTAATATATTGTAGGTTTATTTATTTTTTAAGGTACAGAGGGCAATCTTATTTCCTTCCTCCACACTACATGGAGGATGCTTCCTTCTTTGTATTTTTAGTTGAGGCGGAAGCTGCAAGATTTGAAATGAGATCAAGGAAGGAAGGTGTTTTTCTCCTTTTTAAAATTCTTCCCATTTTTTTTTTTTTTCTATAAACCAGATGGATATTCAGGCATCTAACAATGGCAAAGAAGCCTGGTCACATTAACCCTCCCAAAATAATAGTTGCAAAATCTGGACAATAATAAGAAATAACTATCTGACTGGAGACTAAGTCCAAGCCAAAAAGAGTCTACTCTTAAAAGATGGAAAAAACGATGGGTAGGGTTTGTAAATATAGTCTTTTTGACTGAGCATATTGTCCACACACTTTGGGGTAGCAGGCTGCTATGCCTCATTGAAAATACACGACTTAAACCTCCAACTCAAAACGTTAGAGAAAGAACCTCATAATAAATTTAATAAAAAGCAGAAAAATCAATTAATAAGGATAAAGTTTTTAAAAATCCAATGAGTTAAAAACAACAATCATAGAATTAATTAAAGGCAAACATATTTCTTTTTTCCTCTATTAAGATATAATTGAAAAATAAAGAGATATCAACTTATGGTGTACGACATAATGTTTTGATATACGTATACATTGTGAAATGATTAAATCAAGCTAGTTAACATATCTATTGCCTGACATACTTAATTTTTTGTGGTTAGAACATGTAAGATCTATTCTCCTAGCAATTTTCATTGATACAATAATTATTATGATCCACAGTCACCATTCTGTACAGCATCTGAATTTATTTAGTGTAACTGAAACTGAACTTTTTCTAAAACTAAATAGTCTTCCTTTGCGTTATATCACATTTTCTTTATCCACTCATCTGTTGAGGGATCCTTGGATTGATTTCCTATCTTTGTTGTTGGGAATAATGCTGCGATGAACATTGGAGTGCAGATACTCTCTTCAATATTCTAATTTCATGTTCTTTGAATATATATTCCCAGCAGTAGGACTGCTGGATCAGATGACAGTTCCATTTTTAATTTTTTTCTTTTTTTTTTTTGAAGAGAGAGAGTCTCACTTTGTCTTTGTCGGTAGAGTGCCATGGCCTCACACAGCTCACAGCAACCTCCAGATCCTGGGCTTAGGCGATTCTCCTGCCTCAGCCTCCCGATTAACTGGGACTACAGGCCCCGCCACAATGCCCGGTTATTTTTTTTTGTTGTTGGTGGTGCAGTTTGGCCGGGTCGGGTTTGAACCCACCACCCTCTGTATATGGGGCCAACACCCTACTCACTGAGCTGCCCCCGTTTTTAATTTTTTAAGAAACTCAATACTGCTTTCCACAATAGCTGTACTCATTAACGTTCCTACTAAGGGTACAAGCTGTTCTCTTTTCTCCACATCTCCGCCAACGTGTATCTCTGTCTTTTGGATAACAGTTGTTCTGATATAACGATATCTCATCTTGGCTTTAATTTGCATTTCCCTGATAATTAGTGATGTTGAGCAATTTTTCACATACCAGTTAGTCATTCGTATGTCATTTCTCGAGAAATGTCTGTCTAGTTTCTTTGCCCATTTTTAATTGGGCTATTTGTTTCTTGCTACTGAGTTGTTTGAGTTTCTGTTTTTATGAGGCTCTAGTATACAGTAGAATCTCTGTAAGTTGACCACCCAGGGGACTATAACAAACTGATAGACACACAGAGGTAACCATTGTAAGGAACTAGGCCTGCTGTACTGATATGTACATGTGGTGCATGTCCAGTCTATGAAAATTAGGTCAACTTAAGGAGGTGGTCAGTGCAGGGAGGTGATCAACTATGGAGGTTCTACTGTATTTTGGATATCAAATGCTTCATCAGACACATAGTTTAAAAACATTTTCTCCTAATTAATAGGGTCTCTTCACTCTGTTGGCTATTTTCTTTGCTGTGAAATATCAAACTTATTCCTGAAGTTATCAACAAAATGGAGGAAACTTCTCTAGTCTAGTTTAAAAGGCAAAGACTGATACAAAAATATATGATATAAAAAATGGACAAAGTGGAATACATAGCAAAACAAAAGAATTTTAAAACATCATGTGGCTACTCTATACACATTTTATAAATAAATTTGTAAACCTAAATGATATGGATAACTTTCAGGGAAAATATCTAAATATGACTTATTAAAACTGTAATTGAGGTGGCAGATTCAAGTAGACCAATTTCTGTACAAGTAATAGAGTTGTCAAATCGTTTTCCTACACAAAAGCTATGACCTAGATGATCTCATAGGAAAATTCTACCAAACTCTTAAAGATGTAGATACACCCAGTGTTGTTTAGGACATCCTAGTACATAGAAAAATAACTTTCCAAATTCTTTTATGATGCACATATAACATTAATAACAGATCAGATACAGTAATACAAAGAAGAATCATCTTGCTTATGAATATTGATGTGTAATAATAAATTATAAAATCATAAAACACACAGAATTCAATGTACATTACATTTGTATTTAATGAGATTTATTTCAGCAATGCAAGAATGATTTAACATCAGAGGTCCCATTAATCTAAAGTTGTATATTGATGCATCTAAGGAGAAAAATTATATGGGTCATCTCTTTAGATTCTGAAAATGCATTTGATACAAATCAATGCCTATTTCTGATTAAAACAAAATCAATAACATCAGAATAAATATATCATGGCTTGGCAGCCGTAGGTTAGCAGCTAGGGTACCAGGCACATACACCGGAGCGGGTAGGTTCAAACCTAGCCCAGTACTGCCAAACCACAATGACAACAACAACCAAAAAATAGCTAGGTGTTGTGGTGGGCACCTATAGTCCCAGCTACGTGGGAGGCTGAGGCAAGAGACTCTCTTAAGCTCAAGAGTTTGAGGTTGTTGTGAGCTGTGATGCCACAGCACTCTACCTAGGGTGATATAATGAGACTCTGTGTCTCAAAAAAAAAAAAAAGAATAAACACATCATATGAATTTATTTAGTGGTAGTGCATGAAACACCCAATATATTCCTGCTTCTCAGAAACAAGACAAAATTAATTATATCATTACTACTATTTAATATCATACCAGAAACATTACTAACAAAAGTGGACTGTCAAAAGTTATCAAAGATCTTAGATTTGAAAAAAGAAAGGTAAAACTATCTTTATTTACAGATGATATAATTATATATCTAAAAATCCAAGAAAATCTGTAGAAAACTACTACAAAAATATGACATTTTAATAAAATTGAATATAAAATGAGTATATCTCTACCTATGTAAGTAGCTTTGCACATATAAATAATAACTAGTTAGAAGATACAATGGAATAGAAGGATCATTTATAATCAAAAGAAGAAAAAAAGTATGATCTTATTATGAAGAAAAATTTTAAAACATTCCTTAAAAATAAAAGGTTGAATGAGCAAATGAAAAGATACGAAGTCCTTTTTAAGAAGATTTACTATCATGAAGATTATGGTTTCCAATGCATAAACTTAATGTAATTCTAATAACCATACCAACAAGTTTTACTTTTTTCTGCCATGCAAATGGATTCTAAGGTTCACATCAAAAAGGAAATACATAATAATTATCCGAAAAATGTTTAAAAGGAATGAGAAGAACTAGTTTTATATGTTAGAACCCAATATAAATACTATAATTAAAGAAATATAAAACTGATGAATGAATAGGATAGTTAATGATATAGAATAAAGACATTGGAAACTAGACAGTGAATATGGTAATTCTGTCAAATTTATAGATGAAAGGATGATCTTTTCCATAAAAAGTCAGAATGGGTGATTTTAGGTATCAGGATGAATGGATTGAAAGATAACCAGAGCGCTAGTAACGCATTGTTCTTGGGTGTTTTTGGAAGAGATTAGCATTTGAATCAATAGATTGAGTAAAGAAAATTCACCCTCACCAATATGAGCAGGCATCATCCAACCTGCCAAGAGCTCAGAACAAAAAGGCACAGGAAAGGAAAACTTGCTCCCTCCTCTGGAACTAGGACATCCATTTTCTTTTGCCCTTGAACATCAGAACTCCAGGTTCTGGGGCCTTTGCCTCGGAACTGAATTACGCTGTCCTGATTCAGAGGCTTTCCAGATCAGACCAAATGACACCACTGCTTTTCCTGGTTATGCTGCTTGCAGACAGCACATAATGGGACTTCTCATAATTGTGTGAGCCAATTGCCATAATAATTTCTTTGTTATTTCTCCTTCCATAGATATATGTTTCTCTGGAGAACCCTCACTAATACAAAGTTATTGGAAAAACTGGTTAGCCATTTGTAAAAGATGAAATTCTATCCATATCACAGATCATAAACTAAGAAAAATTCCCGAAACATTAACAACATAAAATGGAGTTGTACAAGTTCTAGAAGATATAGAGGAAGCTTTCTAACATCGACTTAAACTTCAGAAGCAATCACGTTGATAAAGTTGGTCATATTAAAACAAAAATGCGCGTCTGCATGCCAGAACCCAAGACAAATGGCATACTGGGGAAAAATTGCTGTGACTTTTATTACAGAGCAGGACTAACCATCCTGATATATAACAAGCTTCTAAATATAAGAAGAAAAAAAAACTTAAAAAAAAATGGGCAACAATACAGTCCTCAAGAAAGAATGACAGCGTGCCTGGATGAATGCTGCATTTGAAAAGTTGCCGCTCAACCTGACATAATGAGAGAAATGCAAATTCAAAGCACACTCAGGTCCTGCTCTGAGCTGCCAGTCTCACAGCACATTCTGTGAGTGGGACTCGGGAGACAGGCACTCTCACACTTCGCCAGTGGGGATGCAAAGTGATATCACTCTGAGAGAGGAGAATTTGACTGCAGTTGGTAAAATTTCCACTAAAATGTCTCCTTTGACTCAGCAATTTCACTTTCAGAAACTTGTCACCAACTCAAATCAGCAAAAACAACAGGTGACAGGTGCCCAAGATGTTTTTTTTATTATTCAAGACTATGGAATTATTTGCCATAACGAAAGACTCAAAGCCAATCCCATGTTTACCAATAGGCAACTGGTTGAATAATGATGGTACAATCACACAATGGAATACCCTGAAGTTATAACAAGAAATAAAGGTATTAGAAGGGCCTCCGTACATTAAAGCACAGTCATATCCTGAATATACTGTGGAGTGAAGAAACCCAGGTTCAGAAGGGCATATGCACAACATGGGGCTTTTGTTTAAAGAGGATACAGGGAACACGCACACACATACAGATGTATATATAGAGCACGGTATGTGTTCAAAAAAAGAAACTCTTGAGAGAAATGTAGAGTTGACGTAAGAGTACTTTGAAGGTACCTCATTAAGTCTTAGTTAAGAAATATAATTATTTGACATAATCAGAAGTTAATGATAGAGAAAAATCATTTTTGAATATGTTAAAACTTAAAAACAAACTGAAACGAATGAATATCACTATCTATATTAAGTTGGTAGAAAAACTTTACAAGTAAGAGATTTATTCTACCCAAACCTAGAACACGGTGTGACAGCAAATTCTCAGTCACATGCAATTTAAGAACAAAAACCTCCTTGTTCTTCGTGTAGAAGTCTTACTGTTAGTAAAAGAAAAAAACCATTATTAATTTAATAGTATTATATGTTTACCGTGTAATAAAGCACAGAATTATGTTAATGTTGCTGGGAGAGATTTAGAATGAAAGAGAAATGGTACAATTATAAACTCAGAGGTTAAGGAGCACTACATTTGAATTCCAAATAGCAGGGAAAGTCAATTTTTTTTTCCTTCCAAAAATATGTATTTCTTAACTGTTTGATAAAAGGCCGCAAATCAGTGATAACCCAGGAGCAAGGAGCGTCCATAATGCCCAGATTGCGGTTTCTAAAAAATGTGTTCCACTGAAAGAGCTCAGTGTTCTTTAGAGAAATGACTAATTCTAGCTCTGGGACAGGAAATAGCCAAAATAAACCTGTATATCTTATGCCAGAAAGCAATAAAGCTATCAAATCCTAACGAGGTTGTGTCAAAAAGGGACAGAAGCTATCTTAAAGAGGTCCCCACTACCGAAAAGGAAAGCATTTTAGTACAGCTTCCCCACTGGCCAAAATACCACACCTGATTAAGACAAATTGAATGTGGGCATATTATAAATTTGCAAGGGATGTAAACCCCAAAGACAAAGCTGATAATAAAATGGAGGGAGAGCAGGAAAACATCTCATTCTATTGGCCACTATTAGAGGTTCATAGGCTGACAACTCCTGATATTGGAAACCAGCACTTAAAGGGAAAAAAATGACATATTTATCTTTTCCATTAGAGATCTACTTCACAGTGATCAGACGGGCCAAGTGAAGATGAAAAGTTCCCCCTCCAAGAATTCCACTTGTGCAGAAGAAATCATAAAGTTAGAAAAACACAATTTGGTAACTCTTTCATTAAAAAACAAAAACTTCAGACCACCAAGATAAAGCAAATCTAACAATAGAATCATACATTTTTATTTCCATATAAAAGTGATCTTTTTCTTGTACTGTAGTCTATTAAGTGTACAACAGCATGTTGTCTAGTAAAACAATGTATATACTTTAATTAAAAATACTTCATTGCTTAAACAAACAAAAAATACCCCAAGACAAACAAAAAAAGTGACTCAGGCAATGGTTATCATTGCAGTCCATTCAGGCTACTATAACAAAATAAAACAAATGGAGTAGCTAATAAAACACAAGACATTTATTTCTCATAGTTCTGGAGGCTGGGAAGTCCGAGGTTGAGGTGCTCTCATATTCATCTGGTAAGAGGCTGTTTCCTGGAAGTAATAGAAGGCAACCACTGGTGCCTTACCAAGTTAGAAGGAGACAAGGCAGCTCTCTGGGGCTTCCTTTCAAGGATGCTAATCCTTCCACACATCCTCATCATCTAGTCCTCTACTGAAAAACTCTTTTTTTTTTTTTAGAGACAGAGTCTCACTTTGTCACCCTCTGCAGACTGCTGTGGCATCCCAGCTCACAGCAATTTCCAGCTCTTGGGCTTAGGTGATTCTCTTGCCTCAGCCTCCCGAGTAGCTGGTACTACAGGCACCCGCCCCCCGCCCCCTCCCACAACGTCCAGCTATTTTTTTGTTGCAGTATGGCCGGGGATGAATTCGAACCCACCACCCTTGGTATATGGGGCCAGTGCCCAAATCACTGAGCCACAGACGCCTCCCAGCCTCATCTCTTATACCATCAAACTTCTGATTAGTTTCCAACATATGCATTTAAGGGGGACACAAACATTCAGAACATAGCAATTATGAGTGACTGGAGATACCATGGGGTGATGGACTGATAAGGAAATTTACCATCTGAAGTTACTAACCAGTCTTGACATTAATCAAAGGAAAAAAAATTATGCGCCTCTTGTCGTAATGCTATATGAATTTCACAGCACCACTTAGAAAGTTTTCTTGGCCAGCTGGCCCCAAAAAGTAAAAATAAAAAGAAATGTTTAGCCTGACTTCAGTTGTTACCTCTAACTTCTAATCTGCCTCATTGAATAAATGCAGGTCAAAATGTGGAGAAAGGAGAACATGGGAAATGAAAGCCATTAGCCAAATTTGGAGTGTGGGATGTTTTGTAAGACAAAAGACCTTGTTTCTCAAAAAGTCAATAGGATTAAAATAGCAAGGAGTTGATGCCGTTCTAAATTAAGGAACTTAAAAGACTTATGAGATAATCACATACATTGAGTAGACATACTTTGCATCTGATAAAAACAAACTAACTTTATACTTATAATTTTGAGACAACTGGATATATGAGAAAAAAGGCTGGGTATTATATAATACATGTTAAGAAATTATTAGTATTTTTGTTAGGCATGGTACAAGTAGTTTTTGTACAGAAAAAGAGGTCATTTGTGTTATCTTTACCCTTATAATTTAGAAATTTTTTTTTCTAAAGTAGATAAAGATCCAAATTTGTGGGATCTGAGATGCACTTAAAAAAAAAACAACAAACTTTTCTTACAAAGAGGTTCTGTGATAGAGAGGGAACAAATATGGTGTTGATGACTGTTGAACCTGGGTGCTTGGACTTGCTCTATTTGTTTTACTCCATATTTTTATGTTTGAAATTTTCTTTAGAATAATCATCATGCAATATAACCTGGTAGAATGCACATATAAGGAGGAATAAGAGAGGCAGAAAGCTGGGAGCCGAGGTGGTTAGAAGTCCTAACCGCAGGTGCAGGACAGGACGCTACCTCTGCTGGGGACCACTGATTGCTGGCAGAGCCCAGCAACCCGAGGAGATCTGAGACTAGCCCCCCAAGAGATAGTGCAATTCAGACTGCCAGTCAGTCTGTCAACAGACCAGAAAATTAGATGCAGGAAGATAACTTTGCCAAGTTCAGTGTAAGTTTTGATTGTTGTTTGACCAATTCAGGATGAAATAAAATCAACATACAGTTATGCATTCAATTCATAATGGAAGCAAGTTACAATTGGTTCTGGCACTTATTCAATGAGGCAGAAAAATTTATGATTGCTATTCCCTCATAATAACTTCTTATATGCTGAAATACAGGATGAGGTTACTTCTTAACTTTCTACTCAGATTAAAAAGTAGAATCAGGTTAACTTTTTTAATGCTTTTCCCCCAATCCCTTCATTATTTTTCTTCTCCTCTTGAAATCTCAAAATCTACATTGTAATTACAGAGTACATCAAAATACGGTATAAATATCAATCAATCTTAAAGGAAAGCTATAGGGACTAAACCAGAAGCAAGAATTCTGAACACTAAACAGAAGTCATAGGAACACACGGAGTGATGTGGCATGAAAGTGGCCTGTGAACTAGATATAATAGTAGCTCAGATTACACTGGCACTTTCAGCAAAGCAAAGCTCCCTTTAAAATAATAGGATATTATTTATGTTCTGTATCCAGAGATAGAAATGACCTTTCCCTCTCTTCCTTTTAGCTGGAACACAATTAGAAGATTGGAGTTTGTGTGTATGTGAAGTCCTTGTCAGGCTCTGTCAGCAGGTTTTGTCATCTGCCTTTGTGTAGGAGAACTACTTCCCAGCACGGGCCCTCTGCCTCCACCTCCAAGACATCACTTTTTAATTCTTTAATTGTCTCAAATCCAGGAATGTCTTCTACCAGTGAGTATTCACTCATCCCTCGTGATCTCTTTTTCTCATCCCTTTTTCACTTTAAGATACTATGAAGCCAAATTAAGTAAAGATTCCTTAAGTGTTTAGTACTTTCCAGAGGACCTTTATTCTTTTCTTGATGGAAATACAAAATTGTGTATAACTTTCTTCTGCTTAAGAATAAATTAATTAAGACCAGGAGTTGTGTCTCATGCCTGTAATCCCTGTACACTGGAAGGCTGAGGCAGGAAGATCCCTTGAGCTCAGGAATTCAAGACTAACCTGAGCAAGAACTAAAACCAGAAAAATTAGGCAGGGCATTATGGTGAGGCCCCTAGTCCCAGCTACTTGGGAGGCTGAGGCAGGAGGATTGCTTGAGCCCAGGAGTTTGAGGTCATTGTGAGTTAGGCTGAGACCGTGGCACTCTAAAGCCCTGGTGACAGAGCAAGACTCTGTCTCAAACAAACAAACCAAAAGAATAAGTTACATATAGAATAAAGAAAAATTGAAGAGGGGAAGCAAGTAATAACAATTATTGTGTCCTTATTTTGTTTAGAATTTAAATATATGCTGTGTTAAATATTTGTAGGTATATTCTTAGCCATCAAACACTCAGCACTCCGTTTATTGTGTATTTAGACAACCAATGTCATATGGCTTGACGAAGTTAAAAATCAGAAAAATAAATTCTCTTGCAGGGGTAGGGAACTTGTGGCCTTCCAGATGCCCAAGTTGGTCCCTCATTGGAGTCCAAACTTCATGGAACAAATCCTTTTAGTAAGATATAAATCAATCAGAAGGCTGCACTTAAGGATCCAGAAGGCCACAGGTCTCCACCCTCCTGGGCACTTTGCCAGAGACTCATCTTCAATGTACACTCCCCCATACCCATACAGAGCCGTTACACAGCCCACCTTCCCATCCCTGAGTTCCACTCCTCCAGAAATACGCTTTTCAACGTTTTCAGCTACTATTATGGTATTTACTTCCATATTTTCAAGCAGTATGCTTATTGGCTATTTTTTCATTTTTTTTTTTTTCAAATTAGGACATTGGCTAATGGCTTTCTACTCTGGAAGAATTGACCCTTTTATTTTATACCCCACTCTGAAGAACTCCTTTCCCCATCATTTCAACATATTTACTTAACACATTTTGGTTAAATTAGCATTAGGTTTAAATTACTAAGACCATGTACAAGACGTTTCTTGAAGCACTTGGTGTACTATGTTAATATATTTTTTCTTCCATACCTTTTGATTTTACCTGGAGTTATTCATCTTTTTTTAAACTTATGTAGTTGTAACTGGTCCCCCACTGAACAAATTTCAATGACCCCTATATAATCGTCTCCCCTAACTAACTGCTTGACCTTTTGAATTGTTTGCCAGAAATGGTGGATTTTCTACAAGATGAAGGAGTTAAGATTCTGAAGGCCTCTGGGTAGACTTCCTGACTCCAAGATTCACCATCCCTCACCACCTCTCCCCAGTCTGTATACCCCCTTTTGGTTACACTAGGACCCTTCTTTAAAAGCCCATGATCTCCATTAGAGATGGATTTGAGGCAGTGTCTCTGGTTCTTGAGATAAGTTATCTGTCATTTTAAAAATCCCTTTCTTCCTTGGCAATCTTTGTTGTCTCAATAATTGAATCTTTAGTGTGACAAGCAACCAGACATAGGCTGAAACTCATTTGTGGTTTTGACAACATAGTTTTTTATGTATCTAGAAAATCCAGCAGGTAAAAAGGATCACTGTGCCTCTGATAGCCTGGGCTTTGCAAACATAAGGCTAAAATGACCTGGGATCTTACTTGGATGCAGAAATAGATGTAAAGACTGCCAGGAAAGAAGGACAATGAATGTTGCTTGGAGAAGCTGTGTGTTAAAACTCAAGGGAACTCTACTTGTAAGAAGCCCCAGTGATTACACAATAAATAATTTACACTAACTTTATGGTGGGGATGCTACATATATAAAGTTCAAAGGGAAAATGAAAATTAAGACCTTTTAAATATGTGGGATCCCTTCCTCAAATGCTCTGAGAGATAAGGCTGTGCAAATAGGGAGGATTTTCCCCCAGGTGAGGGAAGCTTATTATGAAAATTTACGTATTGTGATAACCAAGCTCCCTACCTTTGAAAAAGAAACCTCTCCTGAGTCTTTTAGTCTCAGCCCCCAAAGGGTGGGGAGGTAAAATTCCGAGAAGAGGCCTAAAGATAAGGAAGTATGCAGAGAGGATAGATGCCAGAAAAAGCCCTTGGTGGAAAGTCCCGAGTTCTTTGGAAACTTTCTCAACTTATGTACCCCCGCCTTGAACTATGTAAGCCCCCAATGTGACCAATGATCTAATGTTACCCCCACCCTGAGCTAACCACAATATTTGGCTTCTGTTTATGCTTGCTTATTCTGAGTTATGTAGAATACAAGGTATAAATGGCCCACCTGCCCTTCATTCAGGGCTGCTTGCTTTTTATAGCAACAGCCCCCTGCACAAGTGTAATAAAATTCTACTTAATTATTGCGCCAAGTGGGGTCTGAGTCTCTTTCTCAGCTGTGCGAGTCACAACAGTCTCAGTGGGATATTTCTTGGAAAGGGGTATCAGCTTGTAGACTGTGAGATTCAGGCTGCTGTTCACAGAGAGAAGAATAGTGTCTCTTGGTCCACTGGAGCCAAGTCACTTTTCCTTTATCTCTTATCCTTTATGTCTACCCTTCTTTCCAAAATAATACCAACCTTTGACCTTGGTACACTTTGCAGATATGGACTATCTTGAATTCTGGAGTAAACATTTTTTCCTAGGAATTTGGTTATAGAAACCAAGCATTTGTTTTACAAGTTCTATGGGTATGAGGCCAATGATGCGATAGCCTTATATCTTATTCAGTCGGGCTAGAGAAGAGGGACACACATTTATGAAGTTGAAATAACAAACTTTGGAGGTGCCAGTGTGAGACAACCCCAAATGCAGCAACTGCTGAAGAAACCCAGGTGAAGTAAGAATCCTCTGAGCTGGGCTAAAGGGAAATTGGTTTTGAACTTAATTTTTTTAATGTACCAGAATGATATTTTATTGAGAAATTTAATTCTCTTGGCAGCTTTATATTTGGAGGATATATATATATATTATTCCTTTTCAGGACTTCATTAAAGGTATTATTTACCTTGTCATTTGGGTATCATGATCTATGATAAGTTATAGTGGATAATTCAAGTTACTGGGCAAAACTTGAAATGAGAGATAGAATAAAGTTGAATCTTTATGCTGTTGACACAGCATAACTTTGAATTAATTAATTCTCTAATCTACATCAAAACATTCTGGGATCAGTCACTGAAGTGGCCATTTCATGAATTTTAAGAGACAGCATCCAGGCATTGGAGATGTGTGGCCTGGGTATCTTAATGGACAGCCATGAGGACCATTCACATGCCCAGTTGGCCAGAGGCATGGCTATAAAATCTACTAGCTATGCTAGAACAAAAATTTGTGGAATCTTGACAATATTATGTGACCCTGAGTTGCTGTTTTGGCCCAGACACAAGGGTATTTCTATTTTCTTTTATTTATTTATTTTGCAGTTTTTGGCCAGGGCTGGGCTTGAACCTGCCACCTCGAGCATATGGGACCGGGGCCTCACTCCTTTGAGCCATAGGTGCTGCCCTGTATTCTATTTTCTATCCTACTTGGGAAACAAGAAAGAGTGTCAAGCTCTTATTTCACATCCTTCCTTGCTCCTCCCTTCAGGTGGCAGATGAATAATCAGAGTCTGTGCTTTTTACTAGTGAGTGGGGTTACTCTGCCTTAAAGCTAGGAGAATGACACCTTGCTGTCAGTCTCTGTGAGGAAAGACAAAGCTAGGGGCTTCCCCTGGAAGGCCCGGCTAAGTCTCTGCTCTCTCCATCCCAACTTCTTAGCCTGCAGGTGGGTAAGTCAGATCAGCCTTGCCCAAAATTGAAGATATCTTCAGTTTGGAGTAGGGGGAAAATGGCTCACCATGTTGTTAAAGCCAGTCTTGCCAAAGAATGCTATACTTTCTTTGAAAGAAAAAAAACTCTTGGCTGACTGTAAAGCTGATACTTTGGATCTCATCAGCTATCATCTCCTTGTGCCTAGTCTCTATTACTTAAAGTCACATACCAGGGTGAGGGGCCAGAGACTTTGAAAACAAATGTTCTCTGGTCCCCCCATTGGTATGTAACTATTATTATTATTATTATTATTTAGAGACAGAGTCTCACTTTGTTGCCCTTGGTAGAGGGCCGTGGCATCACAGCTCACAGCAACCTCCAGCTCCTGGGCTTAGGTGATTCTCTTGCCTCAGCCTCCCGAGTAGCTGGGACTACAGGTGCCTGCCACAATGCCTGGCTATTTTATTTTTGTTGTTGTTGCAGTTTGGCTGGGGCTGGGTTTGAATCCACCACCCTCAGTATATGGGGCCGGTGCCATACTCACTGAGTCACAGGCACTGCCCAGTACATAATGATTATTTAGGGAAGGTGAGTCTTACCAGTCCTTCCTTTTGCAAAGCTTTCCATTGTTAAGTGACTATGAAGTAACTTGAATTATCCCACCTGTAGCAGCCACTTATACGACTGTATCTGCAGAAACTTCAGTAGGCTAAAACAGATGAGCATCAGCAAAGGGAATTTCAATCCCGAATTGGAATCATCTGGGGGCATTTAAAAAAATTACACCACCCAGAGATAAGATTTAACTAGTCTGAGTTGGGGGTACCAGCGTCAATATTTTTATAATGCTCCCAGGAGTTTCCAGTACACATCCAGAGTTGAGACCTAACTAAAATTAGTCAAGACATTAGGCTTTTAAATAATAAGATGCTACTTTAATTAAGGCTCCTTTTACCTTTCCCCTGTTCTTCACACTAGTGTCCTCGAGAAGAATACAAATCTATCATTAATAATTTATAGATTCTATATGTTCCAAGGGCTGGGTTGCATCACATGTTAATCCACATCACAGCAGCGGTATTCTGTCATCTTATGGAAGAATCAAAAGCTAAGAGTCAAAAACTAAAAGTTAAATAACTCCGTCTGGGTCACACTGGTGAGTGGGAGAATAGGGTTAGAATACGGGTCACTCCGACTTACTCCACTGTTTCACTTCCAACTCATTTGGTAAGTAGTTTTTAAGGTTTAAATTTTAGGGTTATTGCATTTTTATTGTTGAAGTTACTTTTATTTGCAACTGTTTTAAGAGAGGGGAAGAGAGTTCAAATGCTCTTATTCTGCTGTTTTTAGTTATAAAGTCAAAGGCACAATTTTGCCTTATTACAGGTAGCTCCCCCAATACCAGAGGGGGCATCGCTTGCTTAGCAGCTAAAAAGGTTCTGGTTGTGGAGCCAGCTACATCTCTTCAAATCTCAGCTCTGCTGTTTGTGCAACCTTGACTCTATTTACTTAACACCCGTGTGCCTCAACTCTTTTCACCTTCTGTTTAAGCGTTAATGTTATTAATCAGTGCTGGATTGTTGGCTTTAGGCATTTAGATGAAGGCTTTCCCTTTAGTCTCCCTGGGTTCCTGTCTTTTCACCCTACCCCCATTACTTACTTTTATCGCCTGAGGCAACAGCTGTTTATAGCCTTAGTAGCTTAAATAAAGTTTCCTAGGCTTAATGTTTTGCAAGCTACCCAAATATTTTTACTTTATGGCAGAACACAAACCAAACCTAAGCTGACTGCAGGTGTGAAGACTCATGGAACTTGGCAGAATCACCACATTCTAGCTGCTCCTAGAACAAGCTGAATGTTTGTGACTCTGCACCTTGGGTAGGAGCCTGGCTTGAGAAATTGGAAACCCATAAAGATGGCCTCATGCCAGTCCTTGGGGGGAGAGACTTTGAAAGTCTCCACACATGCTCAGTTGGCCAACTTCATGACTCCAAGAGCTCCTTGAAAATGAGTAAATAAGTGGCTAACATGATGTGCTAGTTACTAGTACAGGAGCTGGCTTTGTTCTGCTGGCTTACAAAGTACATGTGTGAATCCAAAGCTTGTCACATAGAATGTTGTAAATGATCACTACATCTGTACCATTGTGAGAGAGAATATTTTAAATTTGGCCAGCGTACCAATGTATACCTATGATTTGTAAAATTGTTCTTCATATCTGCTTTAATGCAACAATGTCATTACTTGAGTTCCTAGATGTTATTTCACCATCAATCTTTATCTCTTGTGTCAACCTTTTGAAGATTCCATGGTAATTATAGAGACGCAAAGTCATTCAAGTGTGTTGAGTGTCTTTTATTTATAAACTTGTAATATCAGTATTTGAGCAGATAAAAATATCTGGCCAAAGGGATTTACCATTTCCACAATAAGATAACGCATAAAATATGGGCAACATACAACCTAGTATAAGCAATCAATGTTGAAAATTTCAATGACGAGACATGTGGCCAGATAAACTTCAAGGAAAAGGAATGGGTTGGAGGAAAAGCCTTGAAGAATAGTTTAAGTGAGATTACTGTCACGTGGGAATGATGTGAACAAAGGTATAAAGATATTACCACAGGAACAAGCCAGGTGTGATCATAAACGGAAAGTAGACATGGCAGCTGGAGGAAAGGTTTATATCCCAAATCAGATCCTTTATAGGAAAAAATATATTCATAATTTTACTCGACTTTCCGATTACTTTTATCCACCAGCACAAAAGTCATTTTTGAAGTTGCTTCTCTAGTAAACTTCAAAGGGCATATCTCTGATTCTGACTTTTGTCACCAATTTTTATAGGACCAGTTAATTCTGAGTGCTAAGATCACCCATTTTCTGGTAATGACTAAAGGCTCAGGCCTACATCTCACTAGTTACTGCTGTTTACCACCACCCTGCTTTGGTTGGCGCATTTCTGTTGCAGGCCAGAGACCTCATTCCCCTCTTGGGGTTGCTTCCCCCTTTACTAATAAGCTATAGTCCTCTTTCAGGAAACCACGTACGGCATCTTGTTTTTTAGTCCCTTCTACTTCTAATAACCAGATGAAGGTGAATGGATAGCTGGGTATAAGTAGGATTAAAAATATTCCTTAGATTTCTAAAAGGGGCCCTGCTTCGCACCCTCTCTAAATAATAGTCACAGTGACTTAATCAGTCCAGCCCTCCTTCTAGCTCAAAGCATCAGTATGACATTAGGGTAAAGGGTATGAATTCTGGGGCCAAATTTCCTCTTCTTGAGTCTTGGCTCCCTGATTTTCTAGCATTGTTGACTTGGCTGAAATATTTGGCTTCCCAGTGCATCAGCATTATTATCTGTAAAATGGAAATTGGGTTATTCTTAGAGATTCAAATATTGAATACTTTAAAAAAAAGTTCTAGGCACAAAGTGAGAGCTCAGAGTGTTACATATTTGTAGTCAAAATTACACATTTCAGTCGACTCATATTTCTACCACTTGAACATTTGCTACTACACAGGTTAAATGTAATTGCCAGAACTTCAAATGAACCTGGACGGGCTTTTACATATTTGCTCATTTAAAAACAAATTCTGCCCTATTATGTTCACCCCATTATGTAATTGTGGCAGTTTTATGTTACTCTGGATCAACTGTGCCCTTATCTCCAGCTGTCATCTACATAATTACTGATCACAAGGCCTTTCTGAGACTTTCCTCAATTTGCTAAGGACGGAGAAGGGGGAAATAGAATAATTTTCTCCTTTCCCTCAAAACCCACTCTAACTACCACCAGCACCACCAGACATGTTGGCACTGATTAGTCTTCAGGAGAATATAGTACAATAAAAGGAACAAGGACTTTTAGTCTTCGGCGTTTGAACCTTTTGGACGCAACTTTAAACAATTTTTTGGCATATGTTAGCCATATGTTTAGAAGTCAGCCAAGTAGTTAGATGTCTAATATTCAACTACAAGCTGCAAAGTTTAGAATTACATATAGAGCTGGGCCCATAGTGGAGTTTTATAATTTGAAGGGCACCCGACAGGCTTTTTTCCTCTGTCCAAAGAATATCCCCTTTTGGCCTCGTCTACATGTCTCTTTTACTAGTTTCTGAGGGAAATGACAAAGGCTTGCATGCTACAGCCAGTTAGATTACTTTCTGTCCAAGGAGGATTAGAAAGTATGAAATAGTATGTTGGAACATTTCAGTTGAGTAAGAGGAAATAAGAGGAAGAAAGGGGAGAGAGAGAGGGGGAGAGCCCTGAATTAAACTGTGCAATTATGATTCACTCACATAAGGAGTTTCTGTTTTTATTTATTCTTTTTGAAGGCAGGTTAGTTCAGAATAGACCTCCCTCTGCTATAAGGCAAGTGAGTAATGGCTGCCTTTTAGAAAATGGAACCGTCACGACCATCAAAGAACATTAGGTAGAAACAGAGACTATTTTAACTTAAGCAAGGACAGAGATATTTGCCTTGAGAGATGATTTAAGACTCAATGTCCATGATGTGAAATGGAAAAAAAAAAAGCCACTTAATAGAAAGCCTGGGTAGAGTAGCCCCCACTGTTTAAAGTTAAATTATCCACTCTTTTCTTCAAAAGTGGTGCTGTTCGTTTCTATCTCTTATTGTGGCCAACAAGTGCAAGTATAGAAGAAAATTAACAAAGTATCTGCAAAGCCCTTCAGGCCCCCTCATATGCAGCTATGAGAGACTGACTCAACCCAAAATTATTATTCAGAAAGTTTTACTTGAATGTTTTTTTTTTTTTTTTTTTTTTGGAGTTTTTGGTCGGGGCCGGGTTTGAACCCACCACCTTTGGTATATGTGGCTGGCGCCCTACTCTTTTGAGCCACAGGTGCCGCCTTTACTTTATTTATTTATTTATTTTGAGACAGTGTCATTTTTTCACCCTCGGTAGAGTTCTATGAAGTTTCATCTCACAGCAACCTCCAACTTAGGCGATTCTCTTGCCTCAGCCTCCCGAGTAGCTGGGACTACAGGCACCCACCACAACGCCCAGCTATTTTTTTGTTGTAGTTTGGCCGGGGCTGGGTTTGAACCCGCCTACCCTCAGTATATGGGGCCGGCGCCCTACTCACTGAGCCACAGATGCTACCCCGCCTTTACTTTAATTTACTGCTAAT
>CAUYQV010077317.1:0-22699 GCA_963574575.1 Galagoides demidoff
AATATGCAGCCCTAAAGAAAGATGGAGACTTTACCTCCTTCCTGTTTACATGGATGGAGCTTAAAAATGTTCTTCTTAGCAAAGTATCTCAAGAATGGAAGAAAAAGTATCCAATGTACTCAGCCCTACTATGAAACTAATTTATAAGCTATAACCTAATTATAGCCTAAGAATATGGGGAGGGGTGGAGGGTGGATGGATGGAGAAAGGGGGATTGAAGGGATCACCTCTATGGTTTATCTTACAAGGGTACACGTGAATATTTATAGTATAATATAAACATCTTAACACAATAACTAAGAAAATGACATAAAGGCTAAGTTAACCAGTTTGATGAAAATATTTCAAATTGTATATGAAACCACACTATACCCCATGATTGCATTAATGTACACAGCTATTATTTAATTTTTAAAAAAGAACATTTTCCAGCTCCATCCATGTAAACACGAAGGAGATAAAGTCTCCATCTTTCTTTAGGGCTGTATAATATTCCATGGTATACATATACCATAATTTATTAATCCATCTGTGGATCGATGGGCACTTGGGCTTCTTCCATGACCAAGCAGTTATGAATTGGGCTCCACTAAATATTCTGATACAAATATCTTTGTTGTAATGTGATTTTTGGTCTTCTGGATATATGTCAAATAAAGGAATTGCAGGATGAAATGGCAGGTCTATTTTTAGTTCTCTAAGTGTTCTCCAGACCTCCTTCCAAAAGGAAAGTATTAGCTTGCATTCCCACCAGCAGTGTAGAAGTGTTCCCTTTTCTCCACATCCATGCCAGCATCTCTGGTTTGGGGATTTGTGATATAGGGAAATCTTACTGGAGTTAGGTGATATCTCAAAGTAGTTTTGATTTGCATTTCTCTGATGATTAAGGATAGTGAACATTTTTCCATATATCTGTAGGCTATGTGCCTATCTTCTTTAGACAAATTTCAAGTCCCTTGCCCACCCTGAGATGGGATCCCTTGTACTTTTCTTGCTAATACGTTTGAGTTCTATATTGATTCTGGTTATTAAACCTTTCAGAGACATAACCTACAAATATCTTCTCCCATTCTGAGGGCTGTATCCTTGCTTTACATACTGTGTTCTTGGCTGTACAGAAGCTTTTTAGTTTGATGAGGTCCCAGTAGTGTATTTTTGATGTTGCTTCAATTGCCCTGGGGGTCCTCCTCATAAAATTTTTGCCCAGGCCGATGTCTTCAAGTGTTTTCCCTGCACATTCTTGGAGTATTTTTATGGTTTCTTGCCTTAAGTTTAAATCTTAATCCAGTAAGAGTCAATTTTAGTTAGTGGTGAAAGGTGTGGATCCAGTTTCGGTCTTCTGCATGTCACCAGCCAGTTTGTCAAACACCATTTGTTAAATAGGGAATCTTTTCCCCACTCGATGTTGTTAATTGGCTTGTCAAAGATCTTATAATGGTAAGTAACTGGGTTCATCTCTTGGTTATCTATTCTGTTCCATACATCTACCTCTCTGTTTTTGTACCAGTACCATGGTGTTTTGATCACTATCGATTTATAGTATAGTCTGAGGTCTGGTAGCATGATTCCTCCTGCTTTGTTTTTATTTCTGAGTGATGTCCTGGCTATTTGAGTTTTTTCTGATTCCATATAAAATGAAGTATTATTTTTTTGAGATCTTTAAAGTATGACAATGGAGCTTTAGTAAGGATTGCATTGAAATTATATATTGCTTTAGGTAATAATGACATTTCAACAATGTTGATTCTTCCCAGCCATGAGCATGGTATGTTTTTCCATTTGTTAACATTTTCAGCTATTTCTTTTCTTAGAGTTTCATAGTTCTTTATATAGAGATATTTGACATCCTTCATTAGGTTAATTCCCAAATATTTCATCTTCTTTGGTACTACAGAGAACGGAATAGAGTCCTTGACAGTTTTTCAACTTGGCTGCTGTTGGTGTATATAAAGGCTACCGATTTATGAGTGTTGATTTTGTAACCTGAGACACTGCTGTATTCCTTGATCACTTGTAAGAGTTTGGTATTCGAGCCCCTGGTGTTTTCCCATTATACGATCATATCATCTGCAAAGAGTGAAATTTTAATCTCTTCTGACCCTATATGGATACCCTTAATCTCTTTTTCTTCCCTGATTGTGATGGCTACAACTTCCATTACGCTGTTAAAGAGCAATGGAGATGATGAGCAACCTTGCCTCATTCCTGGTCTGAGTGGAAATTATTTCAACTTAACTACATTCAATACAATATTGACTGTTGGTTTGCTGTAGAAGACGTCTATCAGTTTAAGAAGTGTCCCTTCTATACCTATTTTCTTAAGTGTTCTGATATTATCAATATGTTTTTTCTGCATCAATTGAGAGAATCATATGGTCTCTGTTTTTCAATTTGTATATGTGATGAATTATATTTCTAGATTTATGTATGTTGAATCATCCTTGAGATCCTGGGATAAAACCTACTTAGTCATGGTGTATAATTTGTTTGATGTGTTGCTGGATTCTGTTCTTTAGCATCTTGTTGAATATTTTTGCATCAATATTCATTAGTGATATGGGTCTATAATTTGCTTTTTTTGTTGGTTCTTTTCCTGATTTGTTGATCAAGATGATGTTTGCTTTCTAGAATGTTCTGGGTAGTATTCTGTATTTTTCTATATTTTCAAAAAGTTTGAGTAATATAGGTACTAGTTCTCTTTAAAGGCTTAGTAGAATTCTGATGTGAAGCCATCTGGTCCTGGGCTTTTCTTTTTAGGGAGATTTTGTATAGTTGATGCTATTTCAGAACTTAATATAGGCCTGTTCATCATTTCCACTTCATTCGGGCAAAAGCAAGGTGGTATGTTTCCTAGTATTGGTTGATTTCCTTCAGATTGTCATATTTCTGGGCATAAAGTTTCTTGTAATATTCATTAAGAATTTTTTGAATTTCTAAAAGTTCTGTTGTTATTTCATCTTTATTGTTTCTGATTGATGAGATGATTTTACTCTTTTTTTCTTTGTTAGGTTGGCCAAAAGTTTATCTATTTTATTGAACTTTTAAAAAAACCAATTTTTGATTTATTGTTCTGTTGTATAATTAATCCTTTTGTTTTCAATTTCATTTAATTGTGCTCTAATTTTGTTTATTTGTATACTTGTGCTGAATTTATGATTCGAATGTTCTTCCTTTGCTAGCTGCTTGAGATGTCCCATTAAGTTGTTAACTTCTTCTCTTTTGTTCTCTTGAGGAAGTCTTGCAGTGCTATAAATTTCCCTCTTAGGATAGCCTTTGCCATATCCCAGAGGTTCTGATAACTCATGTCTTCATTGTCATTTTGTTCTAAAAATTTGGTAATTTTCTTCTTGATCTCATCTCTGATCCATTTATCATTCCACATAAGGCTATATAGCTTCCATTTTTTTTTTATGAATCTGCAGATTCTTGTTACTTAGTTCACTTTTATTTCATGATATTCTGAGAAGATTCATGGAATAACTTCTATTCTTTTAAATTTGCTGATGTTAGACTTGTGACCTAAAATGTTCTCGATTTTGGAACATTTTTCATGGGATGATGTGAACAGTGTTTATTCAGTTTTGTGAGGATGAAATGGCCTGTAGAAGTCTGTTAAATCCCAAAGTTAAATACCTAAATTTAAATCTAAAATTTCTTTGCTAAGCTTCTTATTGGATAATCTACCCAACACTGCTAAAGGAATGTTAAAATCTCTGACTATGATGGAGCTAGGAGAGATCAACTTGCTCATGACTGTTAGAGTATCTCTTATAAACTGAGGTACATTCTGGTTGGTGCATAAATATTGATAATTGAGATCACATCATATTGGGTATTACCCTTAACAAATATAAAATGGCCATTTTTGTCCTTGCTTACTTTTGCTGGTTGCCTATTGTATCTGCGAATAAAATTGCAATGCCTGCTTTTTTCTGCTTTGCATTTGTCCGGAATATAGATGCCCATTTCTTCACCCTGAGTCTATATTTATCTTTTAAGGTAAGATGAGATTCTTGTATACAATAGATGTCTGGTCTAAGTTTCTGTATCCAATCAGCCAATCTGTGCCTCTTTAGGGGACAATTTAAGCCATTCACATTGATTGAAATTATTGATAAGCCTGGTATAATTTTGGGTATCAAGTTGTTCGAAAGTCCAGTAGACATTTTTAATCCTATCACCACTGTGAAAGTTGGAATTTGATCAAAAGTTTCTGAGTGAGTTTACTTTTGTGGTGGAGGATTATACTGGTCATTATGGAGGATCGTTCTGAGAATATCCTGAAGAGCTCGTTCAGTTATGGCAAATTTCTTCAACATGTGAATATCATTAAAATATTTAGTTTGAGCATCATAAATGAAACTCAGTTTAGCTGGACACAGGATCCTGGATAGAAAGTTATTTTGTTTTAGGAGATTAAAAGTCAATGACCAACATCTTCTAGCTTGAAAGGTTTCAGCAGAGAGATCTGCAGTCATTCTAATATTCTTCTCCTTGTAGGTTATGGTTTTCTTACATCTAGCTGCTTTTAGGATTTTCTCTTTCATATTAACTTTAGTGAAGTTAATTATGATGTGTGTGTGGGATGTCTTATTCACATTGCATCATGCTGGTGTTCTGAAGCTGTCTGCTATCTGAATTTCTGGATCTCTTGGTATATCTGGAAAATTTTCTTTCATAATTTCATGAAGAAGAGCCTCTGTGTTTTGTGAAGCAAATTTGTCACCTTCAGTGATTCCTATGAGGCGAATATAGTTTTCTTCGAATTATCCCATAGCTTTCTGAGAGAATGATCCATTTTTGCTTTCCATTTCTGTTCCTCTTTGGACACTTGGACATGTTCAAAAGCTTTGTATTCAACATCTGAGATCCTTTCTTCTGCCTGCTGCATTCTGATATCAAGGGATTCTACTGTATTTTTCAGATCTTTGAGGGCTATAATCTCTTGCCTCAATGTTTCAAAATATTTGGAGGTTTTGTCTTTGAATTTTTTGAATTCTTGAGTGAACTTATGGAATGCTCCTTGAGTTTCTAATTCTATCTTTGCCTCTATTCTATTAATCTTATTTGCAATCCAAATTCTGAATTGGATTTCTGAGATCTCAGCCATCTGTTTATGAATGGGATCTTCAGTTGCATCTGCCACATCCTTTCTTGGGGGGGATTAATCTACTCTGGTTATTCATATTACCAGAGTTTTTCCACTAATTCTGCCCCATGATTATTTTACCTCATTTAGCTTTTCCTCTTGAGCTTTTTCAAGGACCCTCATGGTGTTGTGACCTGAGAGACCAGGGATCTGCTTGGTTTGGTTGGCTAAGTGGCTCTGTCTTATTTTCATCTGGTATCTGTACTACCCTAGTGAATCAGTTACTCTTGGCTGAAGTCTTATCTGTGGAGAATTATCAGCAAGTAAGTCACCGCTCTCCCCCACAAATAACAATTCAGCAAGGAAAATCAAACCTTCCCTCAATGAAACATTCAGGGTGTCACTTTCGATAGTCCTTGGGGATTGGCCTAGTTCGAGAGGTTCAAATCAGTTATCCTAATTGGCACAGGACTCAGGTGGGAGAGTTCAAATAGTGTCCAGCAGCTAGATAGGAGGGGTCTGCCAACAGCTCAAATATGACTCACTCCAGTGCTCCGTGAGGGTAAAGGGTCCAACCTAGCAAATGAATTAGTCTGGGAAGGTTGATGCCTTCTTCCCCACCTTCCACCCAGTCACTAGTAATCCTGCAGAGCTATGACCCAGTTCCCTCTAGTGAGCAAATGCTCCCGGGGTTTACAATTTTCTGAGTCACCAGGAGATCTGATTCTGGCAGGGGGCGATGAGGCCTGACAACGTTCGGTGCTTAATGTATGCTGGGACAGTTCACTCAGTTCCAGCCCCACTCCTGATTGATGTTACTGGCAGAACAGGACAGAGGAATTTTACACAATTTATTTCTGTCCCAGCTAAATTGCTCTGCAGATCAGACTCTGGTGAAGCTGATAAATCACAATGCAGTCCTGGGCAGAAAACAATTAGAGTTACACTCAGGTGTCAATTCCAGCCTCTGCCTTTGTCTCAGCTACAATCCCCTGAGGGATGGGTGCTATTATGGTCAGATAAGCAGTCCTGTGGTTCAGTCCTTCCCTGTAAGTCTCTGAGCCATAGAAATTATATTCCCCATGTTCTGCCCAGAGTGGTACTGCCCTTAGGGCTTCTCTACCCAGAGAACTTCACAAATCTGCTCTGCCAGTGGCTGCCACTGGAGAAAATGCCCAGCTTCCTCCGGTTGCCCAGAGAGACAGGGCAGGTCTATCCAGAATGGCCTCAGGGACGTGAGCCTTTCCCAATGCTGTGGCTGCTGCTCTGCAACTCAGGATACTGCAGCTCCAGTATGGTTCCCTCTCGGCTGACCATCCTCTCCCCACTCCTGTGCCACAGAGTCAGCAAAGACCAGCACCAGCCCTTTCCCCCTCCACTCCTCTCAAGAAAATGCCCAAGAATCTGGACTCCATGGGTGACAAACCTCCAGACCTTGGGGTGAGAGTGGAGTGGAATCCTGAGAGTTCAGAGTTGCCGGTAGAGAATATATACAATTTTATGAAGTTTTACAGTTTTATGCCTTTCATGAGAGTGCCCTGGCACCCTAGTAGGGGTAAGAGGTCCAGTTTTTAGGGTGTCTCTCCCATGGGATAGAATGGGAGAATGTTTGAACTCTGCTCACTTGTTTGTATGGAGTAAACTATGAACCCTTCTTGTAGGAGAGGGGACTCCTGTCCGCTTGGTGGTGGATTTTGTACCTTTTGATCATAATTTTGGGGTCACAGCTTGCCTCAGCAAAGTTGATGTGCATTCTTCAATCTTCTCTCTTGCCCAGCTCCAAACCATCAGCTTACTTGCTAAACTTCTGTCCTTTAAGTCTCCTTCTGGAGGGAAGCCTCTGTGGAAAGCTGGCTGCACTCTGCCATCTTGCCTCAGCCCTCTCTTTCACAATAGATTGTTTTATCACAGCTTAGTTTACAATTGTCAAGATGTGGAAACAACCTGAGTGCCCATCAACTGAAGAATGTATTAATAAACTGTAATATATGTCTTTCATGAAATACTAGTCAGCCATAAAAAAATACAGAGTTTACAACTTTTAAAGTTACTTGTATGGAGTTCAAACACATTCTTTTTAGTAAAGCACCTCAAGAATAGAAAAACAAGCATTCCATATACTCAATATTAATTTGAGTTCAGGAGATGAACAACTACCTGCCCACATGAGAGGAAAAAATAGTTAAATTACAGAAAGGCGGAGAGGTCAGGGAAAGGGAGGAGGGAAGGGGCTCAGTAATCTTCTACCTAATGGGTACAATTTAGGGGTATATGGCACACCTCCTGGGTGAAGGACTCAAATACAAGTCAGGCTTTTCCTAATAAATGCAGAAATGAAACCTAATTATATGTACCCTCGTATTAATGAGGAAATATTAGAAATAAAATAAAATATCCCACTGCAAAGTCATTAAAACTTCTGTTTTTCTGTGACTTTAGAATAATGAAAAAGCCTTTGTCTCAGTTTCTTGTTCTAGAACGTGGGGAAATTACGTGTCCCTACTTCATGGGTTGTTGCCTTGAAAATTCCTTAAGTTAATATGTGAAAATCATTACAAAAGTAGTGTGGTAAGCACACAGAAAAAGATCAACAAATGTAACTTGCTCTATTATATAAAATTTATAGGGTGAGTTTTTTATAGTGTTGATAGTTTTAAAGATGACATTTATGTTTAATAAAGCCATATACTCATACACTGTGACATTATGTGAGAGCTTAGCACTAACCCTCTGCCTTTTACCCTGTCATTCCCTCCTTGGTATTTCCCCTCCCCTTTAATTTAATTGTATTTTCTCACCTTGAACACCTACTGTTTTCAGATTAGTATTGAGTGTAATAGTTAAAGACTTTTCCATTCTTGTGACACTTCATTAAGGATAATGTTCTTCAACTTCATCCAGGTAAATACAACTCAATCTTATTCATCAGCCAATCTCAATAAGAAAAGAAAATAACAATGAAATTAGCCATCAAATAATTCAAAACTTTAGTGGACCTTGTCACAAATCCATGGAGTATTTTTTTATTTTTATTTTTTAATTTTTGTGGTTTTTGGCCAGGGCTGGGTTTGAACCCACCATCTCCGGCATATGGGGCTGGCGCCCCACTCCTTTGAGCCACAGGTGCCACCCATCCACATAGTGGTTTAAACATGATGAGAAACAGAACTAACTGGTGAGACTGAGATTATCCAAGATGTAGACATTTCCGTGACTTTGATCAGCTCACTTACAGTACAACCAAATATCTGCTATATTTTCAAGTAACCTCTGATAATTTGGATGAAGTAGTTCATGTACTTTGCTTAAGCAGCTAAGGTGCCAGCCACATACACCTGAGCTGACGGGTTTGAATCCAGCCTGGTCCACCAAACAACAATGACGGCTGCAACCAAAAAATAGCTGGGCATTGTGGAGGGTGCCTGTAGTCCCAGCTGCTTGGGAGGTAGAGGCAGGAGAATCCCTTGACCCCAGGAGTTAGAGGTTGCTGTGAGCTGTGATGTCACAGCATTCAACCCAGGGCGACATCTTGAGGCTCTGCCTCAAAAAAAAAAAAAAATCCTGACACCAACAGCTGACATTTGACTACCATTAAATTAATGGACACTCTGAAGAATTCTGGCACATCTGGAGTGTCTCTGTGCATATAATTATTTGAATGTTCACTGGACCTTCCTCCCACCTAAGACCACACAATGATTTCCAACATGCAATCACAATTAAACTGCAGAGTATAAGTAGTGGTAGGCAGAAATATTAAATGTTATCCTCTCATATAAACGAAGATGGTCAAAAGGTAGTGACGGACTTAACATTCCCAATTAAACCTGATTTCTGTACTCTTGCTCAAGGAATTTGTTTAGCAGACTCCACAATGCACTTGGGTTTTTTCTATAAGCTCCTGATTTAGGGAAGAGCCCATACCCTTGTCACATGTTACACTACAAAAGGTAGAAACAGGATTTTCTTAAGAAGCATATGGAATAGAGAGAGAAGTATGAGGATGGGAAAACACATGAAACACCGTGGATGGGGTGACTATGCCTTACATATCCCCTCTCACTTAACTGTTAGCCATGTAATGATGCTTATCCTGTACTCCTGCTCCATCATATAACACCCTCTGCCACACAGCAGTGACACTGAAATGCACACATAATGGAAATATGGGCTTATCTTTGCTTGATGTGGCGTATTCAACTATTGTTCCTGGTACTCATATTGTTACATTAATGCCAAAAACATCACATTGACACAAAGAAGGAGGCAAAGTTGGAATGATGTTTGATTTCTTGAGGACTTACTAAATGCCACCTGCCTGTAACATGTTATTTTCAGACTTTTTCTCTTCAAGTCCTCAAAGCCATGCTCTGAGATGAGCATCATTATTTCTTTCCTACAAATGAAAAGATAGCCTCAGAGAGGAAAGCATATTCTAAAAGCATTCTAGGGAGGTGTCAAATGGACACTGAAGCCAACTTGTATAAAAAACTTTTACATTCATTTAGTTGTGTTTATTTAAATTTTTAAAAACCATTAAATTAGGCAAAATTATTTTTAGTTTTCAAAAAACCAAATTCATATGCCTTCTTTTAATCAAAAATTCCTCACATCTAATTGTTTTTCTTCATCTTTTGTATATAGAATTGCTTTTCTTAATATCTGGTAGTTTAATTACATTTATTAATTACAATGTTAACTCTTAGGAATATTTACTGATAATGATAACCTAGGAAGTTAAAATAAGTTTGAACAGATTAGTCCCCAATTTTTTATTAGTACATCTAAATATATTTACCTTCCTGTATTATATAAAAATAAATAAGATGTCGAAGTAGATAAACTTAAAAAACAAGAAAATACAGAATTATTATTATTATTTTGAGACAGAATCTCACTATGTTGCTCTTGGTAGGGTGCCATAGCATAACAGCTCACAGCAACCTAAGATTCTTGGTCTCAAGTGATTCTCTTTCCTCAGCTTCCCAAGTAGGTGGGACTTACAAGCGCTTGCCCCAACACCTGGCTATTTTTTTGTTGCAATTGTCATTTTTGTTTAGGTGGCCCTGGCTGGGCTTAACCTGCGAGCCTCAGTGCATGTGACTGGCGCCATAATTACTGTGCTACAGGTGCCATGGCCAGAATTCTTATATCTGACATTTTCAGATTTGTAACTAACACTTAAGTTTCCTGGGTCCTAAAAATATTTCATTAGAGAATGGATAAAAAAGTGGTGACCATTTGAAGATTGCATATTGCAATCTAAAAGTATTCGGAAGACCATCCACCTAGTCATATATTTCAAGACCCAACTTACAGATAGATGGGAATCTCTGACTGTTACTAAACCAAACCTTTTCATGATTCTGGCCCCAACAATCTTGTGGTGAGCATTCTTACCCATTTTACAGAGGGGGAATCTGGGTTCAGACAGAGTCACAACCTGTCTCATCCTCCCAGACCCACCTTTACCTGGAAAGTAGCCCCAGTACCCCTGGGGCAGGACTCCATCCTCACTGTGTCCAGGAGAGTCCCATATATCTCCCTCCTAGGTTGTGGGAGGCTGAGCCCCAAAGCAGGAAGAAGGAACCAAGGAGACCTGGACCTGGGATGTGTTCATCTCTCTCCACCACAGGGTGTTTCAGCCCCCGCCCTGGGTCATCCACACCCACGGTTGAGTCTCATACACCAGAATGCAGAGCCCTGCTCTTTTTGCCAAGTCAGTCATGTTGGTTTCTGTAAATAAATCATCACTGCTGCCTCAATGACTTCAGGTTTCTATGGCAACTGGTAGAAAAAAATTGTCATATTCACCATAATATGTCAGATGTCTATAGCAACTGTGATGGGCAGGCTCCTTTTCCACACCTCAAAAATTTCTTGACACCATTAAGAACTGAGGGTTCTTACCTCGGGTAAGTGGTGAGATTGGAAGGAGAAACGGGGATTACCCATCCTGGGCCACGTCCCTTTAAATCTCTCCATAGTAAACTGCCCTTCAGTGCCCTTCTTCTGTTCTGCCCTGGGGTGGGGTGGAGAAAATTTAGGATAGGCCCACTGGTCCACTCTCCTTTCTGGGTTTCTCTGGCTCCACAAGTATTCTTAACATCCTGCTTCTCAGTGCTTACATCTTTAGTGGGCCCCCACAGTACCTTTTTACTCCTAGTCTTAGCCATACACCAAATGGAAAATATGACCAAAGAAGAAGAAGAATATTACATTGACTTTATTATTTTATTATAAAGGTGAGAGTGGAGAATGTAACTTAGAGTTGTTGGCCTGTGGGCTTCCTATAAATGAGAATTGCACAGACTTCTCCACCCAGCAGGGCTGCACTGCGAAATCACAAATGCCAAGGACTTCAGTGCATATCTAGCTGTTGTCTGCTGAAGGAGTTTTGTATCTTTTGTCTAAAGAAAGTAGTTTCCTTGCCAAGTACTATCCCTATAGCAGGAGAGAGTGTTTCTGGACACCTTCTGTGAGAAAAACTGGAAATCGCCCTGGTCCTGATTACATACTCATCAAGCAACCTGCTGAGGGTGTGAGTTCCATGTGGCTCAGGGAACTGTTTGTGTTTCTCACTTTGCTTCTAAAAACTTCACCTAATGAAGGTAAAAAAACAATTTCCCTTGTGTTTTGTTCTGAAACTTTTATAATTTTAGGTCTTAGGCCTATTTTGAGTTAATTTTGGTATACAGTGCCATAGATGGATCAGAGATTATTTTTGTATTCATGGATTTACATTTGTCACAGTGACATTTGTCAAAAAGCTTGTTTCCCCATTGAATTACCTTCACACCTTTATCAAAATTAAGGTAACCATATATGGATAGGCCTGTTTATGGATGTGCCAGCTGCAAACTTTTCTGATGACTGTAGGATTATAAGTCTTGCAAACAGGTAATTTTTGTCCTCCCACTATGTTTTTTTTCTTTAATTTTCAAATGCATTTTGCCTAGTATAAGTCTTTTCCATTTCCTCATTAATTTTAATATCAGCCTGTCAATTTCTACCAAAAAATTTGGCTGGGATTTTGTAAGGAATATTATGGAAAATGTAGATCAATTTAATGGAGGAAATCTAAGTCTTCCCACTCAAGAAGAGAAAAACAGTGGCAGAGATAGTTCTATAGGTCATGTGCAAAAAAAGAAATTAGTTACTAAAGGAATAGTAACTGTAATTTCAACTTTATATTTGTGGTTAGAATAGAATCTGATAAATTGTGATGATTTTCTTTTATATTGCCCAGTAAATCCACCTTGATTAATGGTGGGTTCTGTGGCAGTGAGGGAGACAGCATGTACATACATGGGGGCATATTGATGTATGTTTGTATTCATATGTTTATATTGCTGCAATTGTAAGGAGTAAATTTATGAGAAATGCATGCACCTGAGGGAAATCATTTTGGTCATGTCAGTGCCTTTCAGTTCCTAGCCCATATTACGAATCAAATCAGGATGTATGATGCTTATCCTTTCTCACCTTTCCTTGCTCAGTTTCTGCTGTGGTATTTGGTACACAATAAACATCCATTAATGACATTTTTAAGGTATTTATTGTTATAAAGAAGTTTTCAATTGTCATATAATCAAATTATCTTGATTCATTTATGGTTTCTAAACCATTGTGATTTTTTATGTTGATTTTTTGTATGTGATTTTTTGTATGTTTTTTTTTCCTTTTATTAAGTCATATATACATAGACCATTAATACGTTTATGCCTTTGTGGGATTCAATGTATTGATTTTTTGTACAAATTGGAGTACTTACATCCAAATCTTTAACATAGCTTTCACCTCATGTACTTAACCACTGCATTAAGACATTTGTGTTCTATACTTGATAGACTTCACTTGTACCCTTGCAATATGCTCCATAGGTGTGGTCCCACTGTTTAACCTCCCTTTATCAAACCCCCCATCCCCTCCCCCTCCCCTTTCCTCCTTCATCCTGGGCTATAGTTATGATTCACTTTTCGTATGAAAGTGTGAGTGAATATAAATTGGTTTCAAAGTAGTACTGAGTACATTGGGTTTTTTTTTCCATTCCTGAGATACTCTACTAAGAAGAATATTTTCCAGCTCCATCCATGTCAACATAAAATAGGTAAAGTTGAGTGGCACCTGTGGCTCAAAGGAGTAGGGTGCCAGTCCCATATGCCAGAAGTGGTGGGTTCAAACCCAGCCCCGGCAAAAAAAAAAAAATAATAATAATAATAATAGAAGAAAGGTAAAGTCTCCATCTTTTTTTAATGCTGCAGGGTATTCCACTGTATACATATACCACAATTTATTAATCCATTCATGGTTTGATGGGCACTTGGGCTTCTTCCATGACTTGGCAATTATGAATTGGGCAGTAGTGAACAATCTGGTGTAAATATCTTTGCTGCCAAGTTATTTTTGGTCTTTTGGATACACACCTAGTAGAGGACTTGCAGGGTCAAATGGCAGGTCTACAATTATATCCCTGTGTGTTCTCCAAACTTCTTTCTAAAAGGAACATACTAACTTGCATTCCCGCCAGCAGTGCAGAAGTGTTCCCTTTTCTCCATGTCCACACCAACATCTGTAGTTTTGGGATTTTGCGATGTGGGCTACTCTTACTGGAGTTAGATGATATCTCAAAGTGGTTTTGGTTTGCATTTCTCTGATAATTAAAGATGATGAGCATTTTTTCATGTGTTTGTAGACCGTGCACCTGTCTTCTTCAAAGAAGCTTCTGTTCATGTCTCTGGCCCACAATAAAATGGGATCACTTTTTCTTTTCTTATTAATAAGTTTGAGTTCCCTGTGAATTCTGGTTATCAAACCTTTGTCAGAAACATAACCTGAAAAATTCCTCTCCCATTCTGAGGGCTGTCTACTTGCTTTACTTACTGTGTTCTTCACAGTGCAGAAGCATTTTAGTTTGATCAAATCCCAGTAATGTATTTATGGTGTTGCTTCAATTACCCAGGGTGTCCTCTTCATAAAGTATTCTCCCAGGCCAATTTTCTCAAGTGTTTCCCCTTCACTCTCTCCAATAATTTTTTATAGTTTCATTTTTTAAGTTCAACTTTTTTATCCAGGGAGAGTCAATTTTTGTTAGAGGGGAAAGGTGTGTGTCCAGTTTCAGTCTTCTACATGTCACCAGCCAATTCACCTGGCACCATTTGTTCAATAGAGAATCTTTTCCTCAATTTATATTTTTGATGGGATTATCAAAGATCAAATGACAATAAGTGTCTGGGCTCATCTCTTGGTTTTCAATTCTGTTCCATATATGTACCTTGCTATTTTTGTACCAGTACCAAGCTGTTTTTATCACTATAGGTTTATAATATAGTCTGAAGTCTGGTAGCATGATTTCTTCTGATTTGATTTTATTTCTGAGTAACATCTTGGCTATTTGAGGTGTTTTCTGTTTCTATATAAAATGAAGTACTAAGTTTTCCAGATATTTAAAGCATGTCAGAATTGCTTTAATAGGGATTGCATTAAATCTGTAGATTTCTTTGAGTAGTATGGACATTTTAACAATGTTGATTCTTCCCAGCCATAAGAATGGCATGTTTTTCCATTTGTTAACATTTTCAGCTATTTCTTTTTTCAGAGTTTCATAGTTCTTTTTAGAAATCTTTCATGTTCTTTCTTAGGTACGATCCCAGATATATCATCTTCTTTGGCACTATTGTAAAGGGAATAGACTTCTTTATTGTTTTTTTAAGCTTGACTGTTGTTGGTTTATTTATAAAGGCTATAGACTTGTGAACATTGATTTTGTGTCCTGAGACACTGCTGTAATCCTTGATTACATATGAGAATTTTGTAGTCACCCCTAGGGATTATCTTACAAGGGTACAAGTGAATCTTTCTAAAAGCAGAGTATGAATGTCTTAACTCAATAACTAAGAAAATGACATGAAAGCTACATTAACCAGTTTGATGAGAGCATTTCGAAATGTATATGAAAACACCACACTGTACCCTGTGATTGCATTAATGTACCCATCTATGATTTAAGAAAAAAATAAATAAAAAAGAATTTTGTAGTTGAGTCCCTGGAGTTTTCCAGATATACAGTCATAACATCTGTGAAGAGTGACAGTTTGATCTCCTCTGATCCCATTTAGATAAACTTGATCGCCTTCTCTTGCCTAATTGTAATGGCTAAGCCTTCCGTTACAATGGTAAAAAGCAGGGAAGACAAAGGTTACCTTGCCAGGTTCCTGATATGAGTGGAAATGATTTCAATTTTACTCCATTCAATACAATATTGGCTGTGGGTTTGCTGTAGATTGCCTCTATCAGTTTAAGAAATGTTTCTTCTATACCCATTTTCTTAAGCATTCTGATCATGAAAGGATGCTGGATATTATCAAAAGCTTCTTCTGCATCAATTGAGAGAATCATATGGTCTTTATTTTTTACTTTGTTTATGTGATGTATTACATTTATAGATTTACATATATTGAACCATCCTTGGGACCCTGGGATAAAACCCATTTGGTCATGATGTATAAATTGTTTGATGTTTTGCTGGATTCTGTTTGCTAGGATCTTATTGAATACTTTTGCATCAATATTCATTAGAGAGATAGGACTATAATTTCCTTTTCTTATTGGATCTTTTCCTGCTTTGGGGATGAGGGTGATATTTGCTTCACAGAATGTGTTGGGAAATATTCCTTCTTTTTCTATGTTTTGGAAAAACTTAAGTGACATAGGTACTAGTTCCCCTTTAAAGGTTTGGTAGAATTCTGATGTGAAATGATCTGGTCCCAGACATTTCTTTTTTGGGGATTTCCTATAGTTGATGCTATTTCAGAACTTGTTATAGGCATGTTCAACATTTCCACTTCATTCTGGCTAAATCTAGGAAAGTGGCGTATTTCTAAGTATTGGTCTATTTCCTTCAGGTTTTCATACTTCTTAGAATAGAGTTTTTGTAATATTCATTAAAGATTTATTGAATTACTGAGGAGTCTGTTATCTGGCCTTATAATTTCTGATTGATGAAATTAGGGATTTTACTCTTTTATTTCTGATTAGAGGAGCCAAAGGTTTATTTATTTTATTGGTGTTTTCAAAAATCAATTTTTTTTAATTGATTGATCTGTTGTATAATTCTTTTGTTTTCAATTTAATTTAATTCTGCTCTAATTTTAGTTATTTCCTTTCTTCTTCTGGGTTTGGGGTTGAAATTTTCTTCCTTTTTCAGTTACTTGAGTTGTCTCATTAATTTGTTGAATTTATCTTTTTCCCTTCTTTTGAGGAAGGCTTGCAACACTATAAATTTCCATCTTAGGACTGCCGTTGCAGTATCCCACAGGTTCTGTTAATTCATGTATTCATTATCATTTTGTCCCAAAAATTTGGTAACTGCCTTCTTAATCTCATCTATGACCTGGCTATCATTCAGTATAAAGTTATTTATTTTCTATGTTTTTGTATGGGTATGTAGATTCCTGTTTTTACTGAGTTCAAATTTTATTCCATGATGGTCACAGAAGATACAAGGAATAATTTCTATTCTTTTACATTTGATAAAGTTAGATTTGTGACCTAATATGTGATCAACTTTAGTGGATGCTCCATGGATTGATGAGAAGAATATGTTTTCAGTTTTGTTAGGATGAAATGTTCTGTAGATGTATGTTAAATCTTATTGCTGAATAGTTATGTTTAAATCTAGAATTTCTTGACTTAGTTTCTTATTGGAGGATCTATCCAACACTGCCAATGTGGTGTTAAATCTCCAACCATTATGGTACTGGAGGAAATCAAGTTGCTCATGTCTGTTAGGGACTTTCATATAAATTGAGGAGCATTCTGGTTGGGTGTATATATTTTAATAATTGAAATCTCATCCAGATGAGTGTTTCCCTTGACAACAATGCAGCGACCATCCTTATCTTTCCTACCTTTGTTGGTTTACAGTGTATTGTATCTACAAGTACAATTTCACCACCTGCTTTTTTCTGATTACCATTTATCTGAATTGTAAATGTCCATCCCTTCACCTTGAGTCTATATTTGTCTTTTAAGGTAAGATGAGATTCTTGTATGCAACAGATATATGGCCTGAGCTTTTGTATCCAGCCAGCCAACTTGTGCCACTGATGTTAATTGAGAATATTGATAGGCTGGTAGTATTTTGGGTGTTGAGTTTTTCAAAAGTCCAGTGGTCATTTTTACACCTTTTGCCACTACATAAGTTGGGATTTGATCAAATGTTTGAGTGAGTTTATTTTGGTGGTAGACCATTGTGGTGGTCATTGTGGAGGATGGTTTGAGAATATCCCTGGTTTAATTAAGGCAAATTTCTTCAATATGTGAATTTCATTAAAGTACTTAATAGCGCCATCATAAATGAAACTCAGTTTAGCTGGATACAGGATTCTGGTTTGAAAGTTGTTTTGTTTTAGAAGGTTTAAAGTCAATGACCATCATCTTCTTCTGACTTGAAAAGTTTCAGCCAAGAGATCTGCAGTGATTCTAATATTCTTCCCCTTGTAGGTTATGGTTTTCTTATGTCTGGCTGATTGCAGAATTTTGTCTTTCATATTAACTTTGGCGAAGTTAATTATAATATGTCTGGGTGATGCTTTATAGGGATTTAGTCATATTGGGTTTCTGAAACTGTCTGCTATCTGAATTTTAGTATTTCTTGCTATGTTTGGGAAGTTCTCTTTGATTATCTCTTGGAGTAATGCTTCTTTGTCTCTTGGAACATCTTCTCTTTCATGGATTTGTATAAGGTGAATATTTGCTTTTTTGAAGTAATCCCACCGGTTTTTAAGAAGATGATCCATTTCTGCTCTTTCTCTTCCACTTTGAGTATTTAGGAGAGTTCAAAAGCTTTGTCTTTGATATCACATATTATTTATTCTGCCTGTTCCATTCTGTTACTGAGGAATTCTACTGTATTTATTACATCTTTGAGGGCTAAAAATTATTTTCTCAATGTGTCAAAATCATTGGTGATTTTGTCCTTGAATTCATTGAATTCTTAAGACAACTTTTGAATTATTCCTAGAATTTCTATTTTTTTTTAAGAGACAGAATCTCATTATGTGGCCCTCCATAGAGTACCATGGAGTCACAGCTCACAGCAACCTCCAACTCCTGGGATTAGACAATTCTCCTGCCTAATTCCTGGAATTTCTAATTCAAACTTTACTTCCATTCTGTTGATCTTATTTGCCATCAAAATTCAGAACTCAGATTCTGACATCTCAGCCATTTGTTTATGAATGGGATCATCTGGTGCAACTCCTTTGACATTCCTTGTGAGAGTTGATCTACTCTGACTATTTATGTTGTCAGAATTTTTCTGCTGATTCTGCCCCATGATTATTTTTCACCATTTGGCCAGATGGGCAGGTAAGGTGAAATTTTAGATTGGGGGCTCCTGGAGTTGTGGTTAACCAGCCCTTTGCCAAGGAGATAAGACTAGTGACTATAGCTTTTTCCCTACAGCTTTGCAAAGGACCCATATAGTATTACAATCTGAGGCCCTGGGGACCTGCTTGGTATGGTGAGTTTCTCTGTCTTGTATTCAGATGGTCTTTATCTGACACTAGTGGGTCATTGATTATGGGCTGAGGTCTCAACTGCGGTGAAATACATGCAAATAAGACCCTGCATCCCACGGGCAACAACTGGAAGAGGTGAATCATCTCTTCCTGCTACCACACAATCAGGGTACCAGCCTGGAGGGTCCTCGGGTGATTGGCCCAGGTCAGGAATTCCAAACCAATTGACCCAATCAGTACAAACTGTCAAGTGGGAGAATTCAAAAGATCTCTAGCAACTAGATTGCAGAGGTCTACTGGCTGCTCAGGTGTGGCTCACTCTGGTGCTCTGTGGAGTCAGAAAGGTGCACCCAGTAGTACGGTTGGACCATGGGGGCTGGTATCTCTTTCCCCACCTTGCATCTTTCATGCTCAGTCACTGGTAACCCCAAAGAGCTAAGGTCCTATTATCTCCAATAAGCATATGTGCCAGGGCTTTGCACCTGAAAGAGTCAAAGTAATGTCAGTGTTCCCTCAGCCTGGCCTCCCTCTGGAGAAGTAGTCCCTGCTTCCTGAAACTCTTTCCCCTGGGGTAAGACAAGAGGTCCTCAGTTCACTGCTCACCTATAGAAAACCCACAGCAAGCAAAAACCACCACCACCACCAAGAACAACAACAACAAAAAACTCAAAACAATCTTTTCCCGTGTGAAGTGCTGGCATGGACAAGCAGCACAGGGTGTGCAGCAAGGAGGTGAATTGCTGGATTGAAAGTGTAGCCCAGAACTACGGTGTCTGCCAGAAAAAACTCAGGGCAGCAGCTGAAATGGTGCCAGCTGCGACCTGTGGCTGCTGTGATGGCAGCTGGTGTGCTGAGAGGCAGAAACCAATCCCTCCCCCATGAAGGACTTCTGTGCCCAATTCGTCAGGAGTTTGTCTGTTTTGCAGAGAGAGTGGTGAGGCGGGGATTCCCAAGCAGAATTTGGCAGACAGAAAAGAGAACCATTTGGACTTGGTTTGGGGTGTCAGTGATCCACGTAATTGGACAGAAACTTGAGGGAAAGGGACTCTGCTTAGGAACCATCCTGTAATTTTGGAAGTCTGCATGGAGCTGCACTGATGTGGCGACCCACAGGGGGAATCGGTCCCCTTCCTACAAACACTAAAAAGTATTTTGTGTGCACCATGGCACCAGCAGTGGGAACTAGAAGTAACCATCCCCTCCCCCATCAGAAATGGACTGAATGTAGAGGGTTCAAAAAGCACCCAGCTCTTTTCCCTTGGACCACAACAATTTTCTGTTCAAGGAGAAACTAGGAGTTGAGTGGAAAATCTGGTGAAGTGTGGACTTGTGTGCCACGTTTGGAGGACAGATAGGAGTGGGTGGCCAGCCAGGAACCAGATGTAATGTAAAATTCCAAAAATAGTGTCTCCATAACACATCTCCCAGAAGTGTGGAGAGATCAATCTGACCCGCAGCCAGTCATCTGGCATCTGAAGCTAATCCAAGACGCCCAACACGTTGTGGGAACTGTGCAACATACCAGCAAAGATTCTTTCTTTCCTTTTTTTTTTTCTTTTTGGTTTTAGTCTAGGAACCACTCACAGCGCCACCTGCTGTCTAGAAAGTATATTGCAGCATAATTATATTTCCATTAAACTGGAACCCCATTGCATTTATAAAGGGGTTTGTTTGTATACATTCAAAAGAACACTATTTTTCGTAGTGGTGCCCTCCTTTTCTCTTTTTTTTGGATTCTCTTTCTTATTTGTTTGTTTTGTTATTTGTTTTCTCTTTTATGACCACCATTTTTGTGGTTATCTTTTATTAATACTATCTTTTTTTTTTCTTTGTCTGTTTGTTGGTTGGCTTGTCTTTTGTTTTGTTTTCTTTTTTGTCTGTTTCTTTACTTGTTTCTGAGTGTCTGGGCATTGGTGTGCTTGTGTGTCTGGTAGCATTTTAGTCTGTTTATTTGTCCACTTGGTTTCAATGTGTTTTGTATTTTGCTAAATCCTCGGGTTGGCTTTATTCCCTAACTCCAATTTTCAAATTCATTAATAATATGGAGGAACAGGGAATGAGAGCTGACTGGAGCTAATTTTCAACATAAACTTCAGTTCAGGGGGAGAGACAACCACCAGAAGAACCCAATGAAGCTGAAGGTGAGGAGCCGAGCTGAGAGAAGAGATAGATAAACACATGTCTTCCCCACCGAGGCAAACCATGACTTCAAGAAAACAAATTCCAGGTTTAGATTGATCCCAAGAGGAATATTCTCAAGCTCCCATTGAGTGCCTGAGGCAGATAGGTTTCAACTATCTCTACTGGCTGGAGACAAAGAGTGGTCACCAAGTGGAGAAGGCATTGACATTACTTGGAATCTGGCAGACACAAAACACCGACGGAGTCATTGACTTTACCTGGACACTGGCAGGCACAAAACTCCGACTCACTTGCCTATTAGACAGGACTGGGTTATAGTGTCTGGGTTCACAGAGACTGGTAGTGGAGTTACCAGAGACTGAGGTTACCAGAGTCCAGCGGTAAAGGGCGAGTAAGGAGGGGAAAGAGACATCAGCCTCCTTACTCCAAATCGTCTACTGAATGGGCCTTTCTGACTCCACAGAGCATCAGAGCAAGCCAAACTTGTACCACCGGTAGACTCCTATTATCTAGTTGCTAGAGACCTTGTGATATTTCCAACCAGTGAGAGGGTACTGATCATGTCAATAGGTTTGGATCTCTTGACTTGGGCAAATTAACTGGTAATCGAGGGAGAATCTCTGACGCTCTCTGGATTTTCTCAGGCATAAATTGTCTTCAGATGGAACATTCACCAGCTGTCACTGAGTGCCTGACAAAGTCAGACCTCAGCTCCCTTTGCTGGTGGGGGTCAAAGAGCATTAACCAAGTGGAGCTGGCAATGGCTCTACTTTGATTCTGGCAACACAAAGCCCTGCCACATTTGCTTATTGGGCAACTGGGTCACAGCCCTGAGGGGTCTCCAGTGACTGGGTGTGGCAAAGGTACAAGGTGGGGTAGGAGGCATCAACCTCCATAGAATATTTTATTTGCTGGATAGGTCCTTCTGACCCCACAGAACACTGAAACAAGTCATACCTGAGCTTCCAGAAGACACCCGCTGTACAGTTGCCAGAGAACTCTTGAACTCCCCCACTTGAGACTTGTGTTGACTGGGACACTTGACTTAGATCACTTGAACTGGGCCAATCACCTGATAACTATCTAAGGTGATACCCTGGGGGTGTGTCTGAGGGAAGGTGTGGTTTTCCTTCCCCAACTGTTGCCAGTGTGGGGAGGGGTGACTTAATCACTGATATTTCTCCACAGCTGAGATCTTAACCCAGAGTGATTGATTTTCTAAGGTAGAACAGAGACCAGCCGAAAACAAGATAGAGACACACGGGCCCGCAGGCTCCCAGACCATAGCATTATATGCATCCTTGGCAAAGCTCTAGGGTAAAAGATACAGACACCAGTCCCAGCCTTTGCCCAAAACGGCTAGTAAAATACTACTCCTGGAGCCCCCAACCCAACTTCCTCTTACCTGCTCACCTAGCCAAACAGAGTAAATCCAGCATGGGGTGGAGTCAGCAGAAAAACTCCGGTAGTATGAATAACCAGACTAGATCAGCCCCCCCCCCCCCGCAAGGAATGATGTGGCAGAGGCATGTGAAGATCCAACCCATAAACAGATGACTGAGATGACAGAAATAGAGTTCAGAATGTGGATAGTAAATAAGATTAACAGAATGGAAGAAAGGAAAGAGCTAGAACTTCACGAAATTATTCAAAAAATGTCTCAAGAAGTTATCCAAAAGATGTCTCAAGTAATTACTCAAAAGATGATGCAAGAATTCAACAATTTCAAAGATAAAATGATCAAAGATTTTGAAACATTGAGGCAAGAGTTCATAGCCCTCACAGTTGAATCTCTTTGTAGCATAGTGGAACAGGCTGAAGAAAGGATCTCTGACATTGAAGACAAAGCTTTCTCTTGAACAAGCCCAAGAGGGCAAGGAGGAAAAGAAATGGAAAGCAAAAACAGATCTTTCTCTCAGAGAGCTCTGGGATAATTCAAAGAAAA
>CAUYQV010077320.1:0-15478 GCA_963574575.1 Galagoides demidoff
AGAGGAGAGGAAGGGGAGGGGAGAGAAGAGAAAGAGGAGGGGAGAGGAGGAGAAGGGGAGGGAGAAGGGAAGGGGAGAGGAGAAGGGGAAGGGAGGGACAGGGAAGGGGAGAGAAGGGTGGCAGATTGGTAAACTCTCACCTAATGAGCACAATATAAGGGTACACAGCACAACCCCTACTGAAGGACCCAACTACAACTTGAACTTTACCTTAGGAATGCAAACAATGTAATCTAATCATTTCTACCTTCATATTAATCTGAAATATAAAAAAAACTCAGATTGATTCACCTGAAGTGACCTCCTTTCTTTGGTGGGTGACCAGGTCCTGCAGTCCTTTGTGGACTGTGGTCCTATGACACTAGGTCATACTTTTACTTCCACACAATCACTCCACAGAACGTCTGCCCAAGAGAAAACGGCAATCCTACAGAAACGGGTGCAAGAGAGCTCTCCCGAGCTTTACCTATGGGCGTGAGTTTCAGTTCTGTCAGTCCTGACGTCTTTCCTCCCAGCTTGAGCCAGGTGCCGTTTGTGGACAGCAGCCATTCCTCCACGGCGCAGTGATATTTGCCCTGGTCACTGTCCTCCACGTTCAGAACGTGCAGCTGAAACAAGTCTTGGGAAACCTTCTCGGTGTGAAATTTTTGTTTCCTCCGTGGAGTGTGAAATTCATCCCCATATTTTACAACATTGGTTTGGTCCATTTCCAGGATCTTCAGCCGGGAAGCACTAGTGGAAATGGGGAAAAAATACCAAATAATGGCTAACCGAAGGTTTCCCACAGACCGGGACAAGATGCTACATTCTATGTCAATGTTGGAGCTGATGGATGCTTCTCGAACTTGACTGCTTGAGTTCACTTCTAGCTTGCTCTCTAAATTAAAAACATAGAAACAGTTACTTTGGTAGGAAATAGAATTTTAAGGTAGTAGAAACAATAAAGATCAACTAGGGCACTATTTCCTCCGGCCATCGTATGTGTGAACCCCCCGCAGTGGCCCCAGGAACTGCTCACTCAGCTTTTGAGCAACTTGCTCCCTGACAAAGCAGCATGTGCCATCTGTGGACAGCTCTGCCCCTGGAGAATTTTTTATGACATCAAGTTGAATTGTATCTCTTTGTAAGTTCCATTCTCTGGTCCTACTTCTACCTTTGCTGGGCAGGGAGTGGGGTGGCAGAGAAAGTATCAGAACGAAAAGGCCAAATTCTTTTCTGCATGATAATGTTCCAGTATTTATTTATTTATTTACTTTTAGAGACAGAGTCTCACTTGGTCACCCTTGGTAGAGTACTGTGGTGTCATAGCTCACAGCAATCTCAAACTTTTGGGTTCAAGTGATTCTCTTGCCTCAGCCTCCCAAGTAGCTGGGACCACAGGCGCCCACCACAACGCCCAGCTAAATGTTCTAGCATTTAAACATGGCATCTTTTCTGCAGCATTTCATGTATCAGATGGAGGAGAAGAGGCTCTATTAATGCTGGGTCTGTGTGCTCAGTATCCAAAGCACTTCTGGATTCACGATTTGCTTAGTGTATCTGCCTTTAAACATGGCTGGAGAAAGGGACGTGATAGCTGGGCTGTTAAACTGTATGTGTCTTAGCAAAGGAAACAATCAGCAAGGAGAAGAGACAGCCCACACAATGGGAGAAAATATTTGCTAACTCCTTGTCTGACAAGGGATTGATAACTAGACTGTATAAGGAGCTCGAGCAACTGAATAGGAAAAAGTCAAATAACCCAATTAAAAAACATGCAAAGGATCTGAATAGACATTTCTCAAAGGAAGACACACAAATGACCAAGGGGTACAGGAAAAAAAATCTCAACATCATTAGCTGTCAAAAAAAATGCAAATCAAAACTGCAATGAGATATCATCTCACCCCAGTTAAAATGGCTTTTATCAAAAAGACAGGCAATAATGAACGCTGGAAAAGACTTAGAGAAATGAGAACCCTCGTGTATTGTTGGTGGGAATGTAAATTAGTGCAAGCACTACAGAGAACAGTATGGAGGTTACTCAAAAAACTGAAACTAGGACTGCCATACGACCCAGCAATCCCACTGCTGGGTAAATATCCAAAAGAAGAAATTCAGTACATCATAAAGATACCTGCACTCTTGGCTTAGTGCCCGTAGCTCAGTGGTTAGGCTGCCGGCCACATACACCGGGCTGCTGGGTTTAAACTCAGCCCGGGCCAACTAGACAACAATGATAACTGCAACAAAAAACTAGCCGGGTGTTGTGGTGAGCACCTGTAGTCCCAGCTACTTGGGAGACTGAGGCAAGAGAATCACTTGAGCCCAAGGGTTTGAGGTTGCTGTGAGCTGTGATGCCATGACACGCTACCCAGGGTGACATAGTGAGACTCTCTCAAAAAAAAAAAAGAATACCTACACTCTATGTTTATTATAGCATTATTCACAATAGCTAAGATTTGAAATCGATGTGAGTACCCACCAACAGATGAATGGATAAAGAAACTGTAGTACATATACACAATGAACTTAGATCACCACTGAAAAAGATGAAAATCCTGCCATTTGGGACAATATAGATGGAACTGGAAAACATGTTAAGTTAAAATCAACCATGCACAGAAGGATGAATCTCACTTGTATGTAGGGGCTGAATATTAGAAACTATTGATGTCATGGAGAAGGAGAATAGATGGTTACTAGAGGCTGGTGGGGAGGTGAGGAAACGAAGGTATGGTTAATGAGTGCAAAAACATAGGTTAATAGAATAGATAATACTTGATGGCACAACAAGGTGACTATAAGCAACAATAAGTTAAGGTGTGTCTTAAAATAACTATAGGAGTAGATTGAAATGTTCCTAATACAAAAATGCTAAATGGCAGAGGTGTGATAGAGACCCTGATTTGATTAATTCACATTGTATCAAAGCATTGCATGTACTCTGTGAATGTAGACAATTGTTATGTACTTGTAATAATTAAAAACAAAAAATTTAGAAAAAATAAAATGCAAAGGTTCAATAAGGCAGGAAAAAACCCCAAACTGTATGTCTTTGCAGCCACTCAACTGTGGGAACGTTGTATGGATACGGAGTCAACTGTGATTCAAGCCCCTTTTCTGCTTTGTCAGAAAGTTAAGTGACAATCTTTGCTCCCAAATCTTATTCTAACTTCTCGCTGTTATCACTGATTCTTCTTCTGTAATTGCTGATTGATGTAGCCAGTTAGCGCCCTTTCTTCTTCCTTCAACAAACATGCATAACATGCCAGACTGTTCCAGGCCCTGTGGATGCCTCCACTTAATGCCTCACAGTCTCCAGGGGGAAGACAAGTAGGGGACAAAGCTTAGAGGTTACAGCTTTATGTCACCTATGTCGGACAGAGGTATGCCTAAGTGGCTATCAATGCACCCAGAAGGGTCACTGAACCCAAATATGAGGGTCAGCTTCCCAGAGGAGGCAACCCCAGGCTAAGTCTTGAGGGTTTGTGGGTATTATTCTGATGAAGAAGTGATTAAAGAATTCTGCACGGGGTGGTGCCTGTGGCTCAAAGGAATAGGGTGCCAGCCCCATATATAGGAGGTGGCAGGTTCAAACCCAGCTCCGGCCAAAATCTGCAAAAAAAAAAGAATTCTACACAAAAGAAGCAACTTGACCAAAGACTTTGAAAGTGAGTGACAACATGGCATATTGAGGAACTGCAAGTAATTCAATGTGGCTGGAGCTAAGATTCAAGATGAGAATTGGAAGAAGGTGCTGCTGGAAAGACACTAATGTACCAGACTGTCAAGGACCTTGTGTATCACAATGAGGTGACACAGAGGAGCTGAGGATGGCTCGGGGTCTGACCTGGGCCACTGCCTGATGTTAAGGAGGACACAGGGAACGACGTAGAAGGAGGTGCTTTGGATAACAGTGGCAGGTTTGTATTCCGGCACACTGAGTGCAGATATATCCTAGAGGCATTCGGATGCATGAGTCGGAGCCCAGAAGAGAAAGCTTTCAGGAGAATGGATTTGAGCATTGTCAGTGTATAGGTTGAATCCATGGGGAGGGATGAGTCTACTGTAGGAGAGCGTTAGAATGAGAAGACAGCAGGCCAGGATGAATTCCAAAGGAACAGTTTTCTGAAGAAAGATTCAGTGGAGGAGGAGAATCCTGCAAAAAAGAATGACGAGTTGGTTATCAGAAGGAAACCAAGGAAATTTTGTGTCATAGAGCCAAGGAAAAAAGACATTTCAAGGAGAAAGAATTGGGGCAGGAGTGGCAAATACCACAGAGAGCACTAGTAAATTAAAGCATGAATTAATAGACAAGAATATCATCACCATTACCCAAAATATTGCTCTGTGGCAGAGAAAATAGTGGCGGCTACCACGTTTGAGTGCCTGCTTGGTGTGTCAGGCACTGCACTGGGCACATTACATATGTCACCACATTGAAACTTTGGTGCAATGTACAGATGAGGCAACTAAGGCTTGGGTAGATGAAGTGACTTGTCCAAAGTCATACTGCTGTCCAGTGATCCTCAATAATCATCAGATCTAGATGCCGCCCAAGTCTGGCATCACTCTGTCCTCAGAGAATTCAAGTCCTAAGAGATACGTGACACAGCAGAACTTACCGACATAAGGCCCTATTTTTAACCTCTATGCTCCATTGCCAATTGATGCGTTAGATTATATTTGACTATAATTATAAATTCTGAGACTCATCTTAACATACTAAAAATAAGTAGATCAATGTATTCTCATGGAATTTACTTTACCCTACCCCAAGGAGAGATGTTGCAAATGTTCAATAACCAGTAAAGCCTGGGAAGTGACCGGCTTAAGAGACTGATTTGCTCTTCACTGGGGCCAGGGCCTAGAGGGCCCCCATTGTGCCACAGGGTACATTTAGTTTCTGGGTGGGGAGAACTCACAGGAAAATGGGGCAGGGGCACAGAGCCGGAGTTATTAGCCAGCGTGGAAGTATTTCAGTGTTTTCACTACAAGTATAGGCAGCCCAGGTTTATGAACCTAATGTTAGCTTGGAAATTACACACTGTGTAGCTTACATATCCTATGTACAAACATAAGGAGGAAGTATTTATATTTTATTTTTATAATTTGCCCCAAATAGAAAGAATGTGATTTTGATTTTTTGTTGTTGTTGTTTAAAACCAATCAGGGATTAATTTCAAGTGACACATACCTGGCAAAGTGATAACTATCTTCAATGGGTGAGAGATGGCAGAGGCCCTGGCAGGGACGTTGGTACGTAGGGAATCTTTGTCATAAACTTCCACTTTACACTGATACACTCCTGTCTCTTCCTGGGTGGCATCATGGATGAGGAGTTGAGAACGAGATGAAGACTGTGAAATCTTCGTCTTCTTTTGGAACTGGGGTAGGGAATCCCCCCATTCAATAGTGCCATTATGGGTGATGCGAATAAGCGGATGAAAGACCTGGGCCCCGGCTGGCTGGAACTGCCACGTCACAGCGACTGGCAGCTTGAGGTCAGAGTAGCCGGCCCCTACCACACAGGACAGGTCAAAGGCCTGGGCTAACGTCACTTTCGGTTGACGGCTCATCAGACTAACTTGTAAACTGGACTCTGCAGACAGGAAAATGAAACACAATTTCTAACACATTTAGTAAATCAAAGTACAGTACTGGGGAGTTTTTCTAGGTGCCCCCTTTTTACTTAGTATCATGCCTTTGTACGTTTGGAGTATCACATATTTGGGGGGTAGAAGTTGATTCAAGTACAGTCTGTCCTGAATTCTGACCTCAATTTTGCAGAGTTGCCTCTCTTCTAAGACCAGCTCAGCCGGACAACAAATAGGCAGTGTTTGTCCGTCGCTGCTCAGACAGCTGCTGCCGAGTGGGTGGAACACTCCCCAGGCCCGTCGTCTGGCCTCCTTCCTTTCCCCCCACTCCTGGCTTCAGCATCAGAACCCTCTGCATGTGTGACAGGAGGCTCCGCAGTCCAGGGCGGCAGCTGTCAGAGCTGGAACACAGACAGCTCTGCTACCCTCAGTTCTCTAAGTCCATCCCGATTCACGGCAGTTTGTTTTTAACTTTGAACAAGTTGCACTCCAAAGCTGATCTTTATAAGGATGAATAAACTTTAAAGACTAATTGTCAGACTCAGGAGCCAGAGCCTGTGCTCAGTGTCCTGGGATAGTACACATATCATAAGCAGGGGATTTGGGGTGACAACAGTCAAATTCCACTGCACTCTGCTGTAGAATGAGGTGACCTATGTGCAAGTTTAGGACAGGATTTCTTTGACACTTACCCAGGGATTTTATAGTAACTGAAATCTTCTGAGTCCAGCTCAGACCCCTGGCCTGGTCCCGGGTCCTCTCAGACACTCTGCACTCGTATGTGCCACTGTCTGTGAGGGTGATGGAGGTGATCTCTAGTTGGAAGGTGGCCCAGTCCACTTTCTCCAGCCTGGTGTTGCCATGGTAACTGGGTCTGCTATGGGAGGCACCCAGCTGCGCAATGCCATCCTGCCCCATGGCAGCCACAAACTCTGGTTGTGTCCGGTCCTGTGGGATGTGCCACCAGCTCACAGACAGGGGACTTTCAGCGCCACCCACCTTACAGACCAGAATGAGTGCCTCTCCTTCCCACACAGCTTGCTGCTTGTTCTGGGTAGACATAACCACACTTCTTGCTGTGGATTGCAGATTTTAGAAGAAAAAAGTATTTTAAGTAAATGAAAAATTTTCCAACATACTATGAAATCTCACTAATTAGGATTTGACTGATTTGTTGTCGCTAGTTTGTTATTAAACCAAATAACAAACACTGTTTCCTCCTGTAGAACCCCCAGACAAAAGATCTGCTAAACATTAAATAGTGGAAATTAGACAGTAGATGACTATCAGGAGAACCTATTTACATGTAAACAATTTATAATTTGCACTTCAAAAAAATCAGCCATTCCTGAAGAATGTCTAGTTGGGCAAACATCTTGTAATATTTTGTTAGATTAAGTAGGGTAGATGCATGAGCCTACAAGTAATGGAGGTATGTTTATTTTGATCACATCTATGGTTCACTTTTTGAGGGTACATGTGAATCTTTCTAAATGAAGAATATAATTGTCTTAACACAATAACTAAGAAAATGACATGAAGGCTATGTTAACCAGTTTGACGAAAATATTTCAAATTGTATATAAAAATAGCACACTGTACCCCACGACAGTATCAATGTACACAGCTATGATCTAATAAAAATAAAATAAAATGAAAATAAAAAACAATAAATTTTTTTTTTTTTTTTTTTTTGGAATTCAGACCCTTGGAGTTCAAAACCACTGTTCCCTACTTATTTCTCCCTAATCAATCCTAATCGGCTTAGTATGTATTTTCAACAGGGAAAAACAATGTTAGTTATATCTCTGTTCATGACATAAAATCACTTGGGGGAAAATATATGCTTATATACACATATATAGACACATATATTATGTCTGTGTATATATTGCATGTGTGTATATATATATATATGCTGTGGGTAAAGGGAGAGCCTTCTTATGTCCAAACTGTAGTGCAAACCTATAAATATAAATCTGCTCCTAGACAGGAAATCCAAGCCATTCCTTCAACAAACATTTCATTCATTCTTCCATGCATTGTGCAAGGGCCTTGTCCTGGCTGCTTTGTGGGCCACGCAGAGCTGCCTCAGGAGCCTGCACACCCAAGGTAGGCTGGTACTCTCCATTTAAGGCTGAAGCTCCTGGAGTCAGAGTTACCCTGAATAACATATTTGACCTATCTCTGAGCCTCAGTTTTCTTTCCTGTAAAACTGAAGATTACAACAGCGCTCATCTTATTGCGTTGTTGAGAGGACTGAACAGATGGCGCTTACAAAGGGCTTAGCCTGGAAGGCCAGGGAAAGCACTCAGGAGAGCTTAGCTATTAGTACTAGCATGATAGACACTTGCGAAAAGAAGGACAATTCAAAGCAAAAGAGGAAAACAAAATAGAATTGATATTAGACATCTAAATAGGATCTAAATGAATTTGCAAATTGCTCTTCCCTATTGAGAAAGGAGTTCAGTCTTGACTGTTTCATGTCTTCATACACATAAGTTACAAAAGCAGAATAAGTAAGTTGAAAAAATGAGCAAATCTGCTTTTGAATTTAATTTCTTTCAAGTTAAAAATAGAGTCAGAGCTGAAGTACAGAAATCAGAGGGGAAATCATTACTCATAATCTCACCCCTTTAACATAACCATTAAGATTAGTTTCGACTAACATCTTTTTTTTTTTTTTTAAGTGAGGTTTCCTTTGTTCCTTGTGGTCATTACTGCCTCTTGGAAAAAAGTGCCTCTTGGAAAAAAGTAATAGTCTTACTAAGTAAGTGTAACTTTCACATTCACAGTGGTAATGGGTGTCCCCTTCTGTTTAAAATAGTCATAGAATGATAAAACACTGCTTATATTTCAAGTAGTAGTTTGACTTTCAAAACAGAATGGTAAACAGAATCTGATCCTCAATACATTTGCCAGTACTTTTCCTATTTCTAATAGTAAACCCAGTTTAGACTCCAACCTATGCAGAGAACAATTTTTTAGTTTTGGAAGAGGGCCCCGTCTACAGGATCATAAGCTAAGCTTCCTGAAATGGGTTCCCACACACAGGCTGAGGTTGCGTGTGTGCTCCCGGGGGTGCTGAGAGGCACAGAGCAGAGACTGATCTCTGGGTAAATATGTAAACCCGCCTACATTGTTTATCCTGAATCCTAGAAAGTTAGACCAAATGTTTAGTGTGAAAACTAACGCCAACACGCTTCCTGGCTGCCACTCGGGCCAAAGCCTGCATGTCTTCATCCCTCTCAAATGGGGTCTAACGTGAGAAGAACATGAAAGGGAGACTTATCTATCTTTGGAGATGCCTCCCTCGAGCAAGTACGACAAGGATATCTTTATTTTTAGCTCAGTTTTTAAACATTTAAAAACATTTAAAATTTGGTTTTGCTTTTGGGCGATTAATTTTTACAGACTTTGAATTCCCAGCTCAGAGGATCCTTATATTGGCTGTGGATTTGTCTGTTTTCTCTCCAGACAGAAAGTACTGATTATTCAAACACATTTAAGGTCAGTCAATGTTCATTAAGTAAAGGTGACCTGAGTGGCTTCCCGGGTGGTGCACACACACTCAGAACCAGGTGGACAGGCATCTCGCCACGTCACCGCAAAGTGCAAGGAGTGGAGTCTGCTCACCATTAATCACCTCTTTGTTGCTTACTGTGAGTCAGAATGACAACTGAGTGTTACTTCCCCTATCAGGTTAACACAGCAGGGGATTAACAGAAGGCGATTGAAAGATGAAGCCTGGTCTAATAAAGTTGTTCTCTGCTTTAAGAGAAAGCCAAAGTATAAAAGTTAGAATTAACAACAACAAAAAAATAGAAGTAAAGAATTGGCGACAGCAAGAAGCTACGTAGGCCCTTCTAGCTGCGTGACATAATTTCATAGATGAGGAAGCTGAAGGTTAGAGACCTGAGGTGGAGCGTGTGGTCACGGTCCAGAGCTCAGGAATACTCAGGTCTCCAGCCGGTCGGAGGCTTTTCTGCAGGCCGTTTCCCCTCCACGGTGCTCTCGCTGACACCTGACTGCTGGAAGACCTCCGCTGTGTCCATGAAGGCATATTCTTCCAACAAAGAAGGGGCTCTGAAAGCAAGCCAGTGCAGGCCTGGGCCCAGTGTCACCTACCTGCTGGCTTCCTCAGCTGCACATGGCTGTCAGGAGACTGCTTTCTCTGCAGCACTTGCCAGGAGCCCGTCTGAGTTCTCGCCACCTCTGCCACGGCACATCTGTAGGCACCTTCATCCTCTGGGCCCACAGAGAAGATCTTGAGAGAGAAAGACTTGGGGCCTAACTTTGAAACCTGGAGCTGCCCTTGACTGGCTCTGTCTTTGTAGTTGTCCTTCAGGTCCAGGACTCCGCCAGCATCAATGTGGGCAATTTCACTTCCATTGAAGAACCAAACACCCTGAAGCTGTGGGTTCCGGCCACTTCCCACCACCAGGCAGAACAGTTCTAAGGGTTTCCCTTCAGCAAATGAGCTGTCAGCTGTGATGTTGACTTGAAAATCTCTCACTGGGAAACAAAAGCAAGGCAGGTATTTAGAGAGCCCGTGGCATCTGTTCTTTCAGTACAGGAGAGAAACGAGATCGCATTTATGGGGGAGTTCAGTTGTATAGTGGCAGGTAAGCCAAAAAAAATTTCCTAGAGTAAAAAATGCTCATGACTATTCCTTAAATCACCCAGCAAGGATGCCACACGTGGTTTTCTGATTGCAATTCTACTAAGCAAAGTATGAAGTTATATATGCTTTTTAAATTAAAAAAATAAACTATTATATGCTGAATTGAGTAGTACATATTGTGTATGTATAAAATTAAATCTCTTATACTGAATTGCTGTAAATTGCGATTTCTCATTCTCCTTTTCGACTGAGAATACCCAGTAGAATTTTCCTAAAAGTACGTGGGATATGGCTCCACAGGACTCATCAAGCGTAACTTACATACTTAATGTCAACAGGACAATTTTATAGGAAAACGCTCCTCTTAAAAAAGAAAGAAAACTTTAATGATTTGATGAAAACTTTAATTGGATCATTGCTTTTAGCAATGGGTTTGTAACACACAGGTTAGAGACTCATTTCTCTTAGACCAAAGCCTGTATAGAGAACCCAGGAATCACAGACATGGTCTCTCTGCTGGCTTTGACAAAAAAGCCAATGGATCATGAAAAGTGACACCATCCCACATTGGAAAAACGGTCAGGTAGAAGGAAATCCCAGCACTGAGGAAGACAAGGCTTCAAGTTGGAAACTGGAGCTGCTTTGAGGCCTCAGTGTCTGTGGTGAGTGGGCTTTGGAGAGACTCAGGCCTGCCTTTGAACACCAGCCCCTTCTGCCCCGCTGGGTGAGCTTAGGTGGGGTACCTCACATGTCTGAGGCCCACACTCCTCACTTTCAAGATGAGGAGTCCACTTCTTCCTTACAGGGTTATCATCAGGTCTAAATTAGGGGATGCAGATAATGCACCAACACAGAGCCTGGCAAAACTGGTACCAAAACTATTTCCATGGCTGGTCTGTGGAATGGACTTAACCATTTAACAGATCTTATCTCACGTAAAACCTATAAACACAGCCCAGACCGAATGTCCTTCTACTTAGTTATGTTTCCCAGATGGCAAAAACAATATTCACCCAAACTTTCTAGCCAATTTTTTAGAAGCAATGAAAGATTAGAAAAAAATGAAAATATTCTGCAAATACCCACTGCCAATGCATTATAATGTATGGATGAATTTCCTAAGAAGATAATTACCTGCTGGCTGAACCCTCAATGTGGTTTGATCGGTCTGCTTTTTCGTGATGAGCATCCAGGTTTCATCTGGATCCTGAATCCATTCTGTTGCCTCACAGAACAGCTGGCCTTCATCTGAGGGCTGGAGACTCCCTATGGACAGCCTGAAGGTCATGGCCCCAAGCTTGCTGAGTCGCACATCGCCAGCTGTAAACCTCTCTACATATAAGGGCCCAGGGATCAGCATAAAATCTTTGGAGAGAGAAGTAATCTCAGTGGGTTGGCTTCTTCCTCCATGTTGCATCAGGTACCAGGCGACCGAGAGGTGAGTATGTTGGGCCGTGGCTTTGGATGCTTGGCAGGCAAGCTCTAATGGCTCACCTTCCTCCTTAATGAGAGTCTGCGAACTCATGGTGGCAGAGAGGGTATCTGGGATAACTGGAAACAAAGGAATGACACTAAACCGACTGGCCCAGTGCTGTACGCTTGGCCTCTCTAGGTGAAGATGGTGCCCTGAACCATCCTGTAAAGTGCGAGCGACACGCGACCCCACCCATACGCTTTCCCTATTGCCAGAAGGAGCACTGGCATCTATTTACAGTTTGTAGAACTTGGCAAAGCAAATGGCTCTCTGATGTCTGGATTCTGGCTTCGCTTCATCGCATAGGCTGTAACCAATTTAGCTGCTCGGAGGACGTATTTAAAGGGAGAAAGCCGTGGGAGGCAGAAGACCTATATTTCAATACTCAATCATTCGCATCTGACTACATGAACTTGGGCACATCACTTCACCTACCTGAGCCTTAAAGGGTGCCTGTATAATGTTCTTGAATAATTCATTGTAATTTATCATTTAGAGTCAAAATGCCTTCCTTACCAAGGTTTTGGTTAACTATCTTAATGCCTACCTTTATATTCTTTTCTTCTTCAAATGAAATCGCCTAGTCTGAGCTTATGTGAAAGCACCACCCAGATTTAGTTATCAATGAATATATTCATATCAGTATTACCGAGCACCTGCTCAGTGCTAGCTGTTTGCTAGAAGCTGAGAGGAACATTCTCTCTCAAAGACCTCAGGGTGTGGCAGGAGAGAGGCATATAAACAGTCAGTCACTACATAACTGTCAGTACTAATGACAGCGATATAAACAGAGCATTGAGGGGGAACAAAAGTGGGAATACTGCCTGAGGCAGTTAGGATGGATTGCACAAAGGAGGTAATCTATTTTTTTGTTGTTGTTGCAGTTTGGCCAGGGCTGGGTTCAAACCCGCCACCCTTGGTATATGGGACTGGCACCCTACCACTGAGCCACAGGTGCTGCCCTGAGAGGAGGTAATCTAAGTTGGGCCCTAAAGTATATATAGGAGTTTGCTAAACTGAAAAAAGGGTGATGGATATTCCAGACAAAGGGACAAAGTGACAATTGCAAGGACTATGACCCTTTCCTCATGGGCAAATATGATAGAGAATGATAGCTTGAGAATAATCATTTCTAAGTTATCGCCTATGATATTGATACCAGCTCTCTCAACTAGTCACTGTCCCACTTCTAAGCAGAGGGAACCTGGGGAGAGCTGTCACCGCTTTGCCTAATGGTGTTGCTGTTACCAAGCCCTGGACAGCTGTGAGTGAGGCCTGGGGAGAACTACACACCATATAAATCTTTATAGCAAAGGTGATCAAGAAAAATGAATTGATGTTTTTAAAAAATGAGATACACACTTGGGATAAACCTCCAAAATATCCAGAGAGGTAGATGGACTCTTTCCCCAAAGCAAACAGAACAAGACAAAACCACATCCCATTGCAAGGGAGGCAGGGTGGTGGTGAAGACTCGGGCTTCTCAGGGGCTGGCTAGTGGAAGTGCACAGACAGCTTACCAATCAGACTGGTCTTTGCACTGTAGTTCCCGTAGTATTTCTCATCGGTGCTCGGCGTGTGGCACTCATACTGACCAGCATCCTTCACTTGAAGCTTTGAGATGTGCAACAGGACCGAGTTGCCCCGGACCCTCTCCACGTAGATCTCCCTGTTTCGCACCCGCTGTGCATACAATGCGTAGGTGAAGGTGTCATCCTTGGTACTGATGATCTGGACTTCCCGAGTCGGGGAGGCCGGCAGGTAAACAGACCACTGGAAATGCTGCTCAGAGGGTCCCTGGTGGCCAGTTACGTTGCAGCCAATGCTGACAGGGTAACCCTCAGCTCTGAACAGCGGTCCTTTCTGAACTGTTACTTGTCTCTGGCCAGTGCTGAGCTTAGCTTGCAAGTAGGAGAAAGTAAGGGGGATAAAAATAGATCAGTGCTGGTTCCCAACACACCACATTATGTAGTTCCCTGTATTGCAATTCTGGTAAATGAGATCACAGGTTATTAGCTATAATCAACTCAGATGTTCAACTTCAGGCTGAGCAGCAGAGGAATGGCTTAAGGAGTTAATTGTTCTTTTGTAACTTTAACTGCCATAGTAATCTCGAGTCTCTTTTTTAAAAAGCTTAGCTTCATCGATGTAGCCTGACTGCTTTTATAAAGCATCTGCTTATCTAAGTGGCCTTATTTTAAAGCAAATTTAATGTATGATAATTCAACATAGCTTTCCTCAAACCTCAAATTCCAGCGTACCCACCACTGGGCAGTCCCCACACAAGTGATTGCTGGAACAGCAAACTCTATAACTTTGCCCTTAGTGCCATGATTTTTCTTGCTGTTTGGTTGGACTCATTTGTTGGGTTTTGGGCAGATATGAATCAAAACTATCTAAAATTAGCATCAGAAGGAGGCTGTGATACTTCCTTTCTAAATTGTGGAGGTTTTTTTTTTAATGTTTTGTCACTTTTTACAGAGTCACTACAGCATTTCCAAGAAGCTTGATAATAGATGGCTAAAAAGTCCAGTAGGTTCTGGGCTCAGAATTTATTTTGTTTCTATTCTCACCAAAAGTTTTCAGTTGGGACCACTAGGGGATGTTTTCTACTGGGATAAATCTCAAATATTAGATCTAAAAAAAGAAAACATGATTGAATGGTAACCTTTTATTTGACAAGTTTTTTAAATCAAGCATTTTTTTTTAAATCAAAAAGTGTGTGTTTCCTTATCATGAGTGGTAATTGCAGGCTAGTTCATTCTGTGTCACAGAAAAAGACAAATGACAGACATGCCACGGGGTGGGGCCAAGTCTTCCACTTGGGGTCCAGGGCCCAGCGGAAGGGAAGGCAGAGTTGACCAATGTCAGAAGGGCCCATCAGGGAGAGATTGCTGGTGTCACCAAGTTCACAGAACCAAGTTCATAAGAAGATGGGGAAGACAAGAGCATCAGTGAATTTAGTGACTCCACGAAGACAAAGGATAAAGGAGACTAGAGTGGAAAACAATGTGGGGAAAGAAAAAATGACATGGCAGAGATCGACTGAGATAAGGCTGAGCAAGGGGATTTAGCGTGAAAGGAAAACAATTTTAAGGGGATCTACAAAAAAATGGCAGAAAGGGTAAGTGGTCACCTGAAGGCGCAACTAAAAATTGCAGGTGTATGCTCAATCCAAACCAGGGATGCAAACAAAGCAACAGCCAGCCACACACATTTCTAGTAATAAATTACATACTTATTTTCTTTTATGTATTCATTTTTGTGAGGCAGAGTCTCACTCAGTCACCCCAGGTAGAGAGCGGTGACATAGTCATTGCTCACAGAACCTCAAACTCTTGGACTCAAGTGATCCTCCTGCCTCAGTCTCACAAGTAGCTTCAGGCGACCAGATTTTAACATTGGTAAAGCGGGACACCATTGGGGGGGCGGGGCCTGGGGGGTGGGGCCTGACAACAATGCAAACTTTGATAAGCAGTTCTCGATAATCAGTTCTCAACAATTATTTGTTATTATTAATGTTTAACATTATAAAATTAACAAAAATAATATAAAATGCATATCCTGGCAAAATAGCCACATGGCAACTGAAAACCGTATATTCCCTTCCTGTTCTCCCATGTTCCCTAGCTTGTCATGCATTCTTTCCAAAAATTGGGGCTTTTTTTTTTTTTTTGAGACGGAGCCTCAAGCTATCCCCCTGGATAGAGTGCCATGGCATCACAGCTCATAGCAACCTCCAACTCCTGGGCTCAAGCGAGTCTCCTGCCTCCGCCTCCCAAGTAGCTGGGACCACAGGCG